>JAHLSL010000061.1:12660154-12805630 GCA_025920805.1 Petroica traversi | reverse complement strand
GGCTCATCCCGCCGCAGGACCGATCGGTCCTGCGGCGGGATGAGCCCGACCCTCCGGCTCTTCCCTCCCGCATCCCCGCGCTGCCCGCGAAATTCGGGCTCCTGGGAGGGCGATGTGCGGGGCGCCGAGCCGCACGCTCTGTTTTTGGGGTCCCGTGGAGCGATGGGGGGGATTTGGGGTCGGCGTGGTGGGGCTGTTCTTGCAGTGGTCCAGCGCGCCAGGTGCTGCGCCCGCGGAACGCGAGCCAGAGATGGCGCGGGAGGAGATGGGGGAAAACTGCTGGAGACAGCAATTCCCGGCTGGAAGTTGATGGTGGAGTTGGGAAAATGTTAAACGGGAGACTCTTGGGGAGGTTTGGGAGAGGAAACGGTGCCTGCGATGCTGTTGAGGTTCGAGGTGATGGTGGAGTGGGAGTTGTGTTTCCTCTGGTGGAGAGGTGGCCATAAACCACATGGAAAAGTAGCAGGGAAAGGAAATGCACTGATTCTTTCCAGGGTGAATTAAGGTAGGGAGGAGTGGGGCATCCCTTCCTTGTAATCAGGGAAGGCGAGGGAGGTGCGAAAAAATAAAATAAAATAAATAAAATAGAATAGAATAGAATAAAATAAAATAAAACAAATAGGAGGAGGTGAAATCCTGCTCCAACCCATGGCTCCCAGAAGAGCCTCTGCAGAGCTGGATGTGTTTTTATTCAAGGTAAGAAAAGCTGGGGGATGTTCCAGAGGTAAAAGCACAAGTGGAGGCAGTGCCCTGGGGATTTAATTCTGGGGTGAATTCCCTGAGGTCTGGCTGAAATCTCTGCCTGCTGCTTTCTTTTTCTTGTTCCTCTTGTTCCTCTCATGGGGGTTTGGTGGGTGAGCAGGTGTAAACCCCATCTCTCCCTGATGCCAACATGGCCTTTAAAAGCAATTTCTCTTCCTATTACAACTCAGGAAGTCCTGAGCATCATTAATATTGGCATAAAGTAAGAGCTGTTAATGCAATTTTTCTTGTGCTGGCCAGAATTTAGCTGAGTTTAGCAGACTTTGCCCTCTCAGGAGGTTCTGTTCTGTTTCCCAAAATGAGGTGCTGAGTGCATCAGGATTGGGACAAAACGGGCTCTTAGTAGGAGGGCAGTGTGGGGATGTGTTTCTATAACACTCTGAAGCGATCCTATTACATCTTTCCCAGAAATTAATTGATTAAATCCTTCAAAACAGGGTATTCTGCCATTCGTTGCTGCTCTTACGTTTTGAAATAAGCTCCTTAGAGACACTTGTACGTTGCTCCCTGGATATCGGCAGGAGGATTTTCTTCCTTAGGGGCCAAGATACGCATCCCTGTTTGCTGAGTGTTTTGGGCTCAGAGTCCCAGCAGAGCTTAACTTCAAGACCAGTGTCCGCTGTGATCACCTGAGTTACTTAAACCCTAAAATTCATCTGGTTTTTTTGTTGGGTATTTTTTCTTCCTTAAATAGGAAGAATTTGGGTTTGTAAGTGAAGCTGTAAGATTTTGGGTCTCATAAGAAATAATGATTGGGATGGAGCCTGCATGATTTGCTGTGTTTAAACTGGATGTGAAATGAGAGTTAGGGATTTTCTAAGCTTGTTTTTGGGAGGTGACAACCTCTGTGTGCGGGGCAGAGCAGAACCAGCCCAAGGCTGCTGAAGTTTTTAAAAGCAGCTCTCTGGGGTACAATGATTTCCTTAGAAATACTGAATTCCAGGCTTGTACATCCCAATCCCTGATTCTGCAGAGATTCCCCTTTGTACCCCTGCTTAAATCAGAAGAAAATCAGTCTCAGACAGGGCAGAGCCAGTGTGTATAAAGAGAGATGCAGCAAATACAGAACTAGGCAAAAAACAGCTTTAAATTCCACCAGCCAGAGAGAGGCTCAGAGTTCCCCCTTTATAGCATCTTCACTGGATATTTTATTTTATTTACATTGCATCTTGCGTTCCCACAGGGGGTCTGATAGCAAAATTGCATCAGGAAGAGACAAACAATACTTTTTTTATTCTCAGGGGATTCAAAAGAGCCACAGCTCAAACCTGTCCTGGGGGCAAAAAAGGGCAGGAAGGGCTTTTACCGGAGATCAAGCATCGGGCTCAAAGCAAACCCCAGATTGATGGGTTTGAAATCCTTGTTGCCAAAACACTGCTTTTCATTCCCAAAGCTGAATTTCCTCCCCGGTACTGGGAGTTCCCTGGTACTGGGAGTTCGTGTTTGTCAATGAGCTGTCAAAGATGTACATTAAAAAAAAAAACAAACAAACATTTTATCCACTGAATACTAATCTTGACGCGGGCAGGAGGAGGCAATTGGGGCCATGTCCCCAAGAGGAGAAAAAAAATGTTCAACCAGAGAGTTTTAGAATCAGCATGAAAGCAGAGAGACTCTCATAATACATTTTGTCTTGGAGGAACTTTGACAAGATTTTTGCCACCTTTTTGCCGTTTTAGTAGTCCAAAGCCTTTGATTCCCCCCACCGACACAGTAACATTATCCCGGGGGCTGTTTGGGAGGCTTAATTAAAGGATTGTTTGTAAATCATTTGAAGATTCCTGGGTGAAAGGAACTGGAACCATGCAATATTCAGATTTAATTCCAGGGAGTTGCTCTGAAGGCTGGTGATGGAGAGGGTGGTGATCATTCACTCTGGTGGTGACAGGAGACTGGCTGGAAATATCTGCTCTCAGCATTTGCAGGGAGGCTGGGGCTGCACTTTGGTTATTATTTTCCCTATAAACCATGTCTTTTCTCTCCTCATCTTCACCCTCTAAATGTCCTAAAGCCACCAGCAGGAGTCCTGGAGTGTTTTGGGTGAGTGATGGAGGTAATTTACAGCCAGTGAGGATCCCTCCGGCTGTGCTGTGCCCCCTGTTATCCTGGGGGTTTTATCACTCTACAACAGCAAAGAGGAGCTGTTGGGGTTTAGGAACCCTAATTTTGCCCCTTTATCCTTGATGCTGCTCTGGGTGGCCCCTTTGCCCTGTCCCCGAGGACACCACAGCACCCAGAGCCCCCTGAAGCTCTGCAGGGCTGGACAGGATGGGGTGAGTGGGATTTTATCCTCACAGGGTAATGCTCTGTGGAGGTGAGGCCCTGACATCTACCTGAGCTGCTTGGGACTCAAATCCAAGCTCAGGTGGTTTCTGCAGCTCCATTTCCAGGTGATGAAGCCTGTAGCAAACCCACCTGTGGATGTGCAGGAATTCCTCCCTCCCTGCTGCTGAGCTGATGGGGAGTGACACTGAGAAATGTGCAGGTTGTGAGCCTGAGCGTGCACCTGACCTGCAGTGCTGCTCCCAGCCTGGCACCACCCCGGCACCACCACGAACCACCCCGAGCTCTGCCCTGAGAGGGTTTGAACTCTGCAGGAATCCGGGTGGCCCGGTCGGGCCCATTCCCCATGTGCAGGCATGTGAGATCTCAGCAGCCCTCTCCAGAGCTTTCACACGCTCCTGCCAGCTTCCTGCTCCAGAGCCTGTTTACGTGCTCAGCTCCTTCCACAACTGGCCCATCTCCACCTAAGGATGTTGTTTCTGAATTCTTGCAATGCCTGCCCTTTCCTTCACAGAGAGATCCCGAGCAAACCTCGCTTTTTTTTATTTCCCCACTCTCTGAGCAATGCACACAGTCACCTGGCATTTGTTTTTGTCCAGCTACCTGTGCTCCTTCCCCCGCAGCCCCCGGGGCATTGCCAAGTACTCCACGCGAAAGAGAGCAGTTCCTTTGGACTTGGAATTGCCAAACAAATCCATAAAGTCCTTCTCTTACAGTTTGTGAGACAACCAGGCTTCAGCCTGATTCTGCATGGGGATATTGCAGGTCCTACTGGGGGATGTACCACCCATCTTCCCCAAAAACCTCTCTGTCTGCCATTAAATTTTAAAAAATCCCTGGTTTTTGCCCTGAACTGCTTGGTGTGGTGATGTCCCACACCCTGGGGTGAGGGTGCTTCTTCTTGTGCTTTGTTCTTTGGGAGATTTGGGGACAGGTTGTCTGAGCTTTATTAGGTTTTAGGTGCTCTAATTATATATTTGTTGTAGTGCTTGCCTGAATCCTCTTGGCGTTTTGCTCTGGGGTTGTTTGAGGAATACACAGATCCACTGCAAACAGGCAGGAGGGATGTGCCCTGCTCATATCACAGCTCCAGAGGTGCCCAAGCACTATCCAAAAACCTGCTAATTTTTATGCTAAAATGCCCTCTCTGCGAAGGTAGAAAGAGCTTGGGGAGAAACAGATAATCTTCCTTGTTAATGTGCAAAAACCATGTAAGATTTTATTTTCAGCTGTAAACTGAAAAGGTGAAATGCAATTTAAAGGAGTGGCTGTGGTGCAGTTCCTCTCTCTATTTTTCATGAGTTTGGTGGACAGACCACGCTGTGAGTGGTCAAGGATGGGGAGATTCTCTCAGCTGGGGTGCTGTAGTACAAATAGCATCAAGAAGTGTCCAAAAGTGTAAATGTGGTGCTTAGGGACATGGTTTTGTGGTGGACCTGGCATCTTAATGTAATGGCTGGACTTAATGTTCCCAGAGGTCTTTTCCTACTAATGATTCCATGATTCCATGGGCAGGGACACTTTCCACATTCCCAGGTTGCTCCAAGCCCCATCCAGCCTGGTCTTGAACACTTTCAGGGATCCAGGGGCAGCCACAGCTTCTCTGGGAATTCCATGCCAGGGCCTCCCCACCCTCACAGTAAACCTGAGGTTCCTCCAAAGATGACTAAACCTCCTACAAGTTCCATGCTGGCTTTGAATTGCAAATAATTCTGGAAATGGTGGTTATTGATGGGAATCTTGGAAAATGCCAATAGTAACCTTACTGCCTCCGGGAAGTGCAGAGCTCTTTGGTGGCTTTTTTGGGGTGACCTTTTGAGGGTTACATGACCATATGCACTTGACTTGAGCTGTTGCGTGTCTTAGAGCCAGCCTTGGCACTAAATATTGCTGAAATCCATTGGGAAACCAGAAAATGCCAGGATACCCTAAAGAGAAAAAAAAAAAACCAAACCCTCCCTCCTTCAAGAGGTGAAGCGAAGCTGCTCCAAACTCCAAAAGCACCAATATCTTTATTGCTCGTCTGCCTGGTGGGTCCCAGGCCTTGCTGATGGAAGTTTTCTCCTCACCAGATGTGCCTGCTTAGCAAATCTTTGCATCCCTGCTGCTCTGTGTGTTGCAGGCACCTTTTCTGCCCCGTAAATAACGTGAGCCTCACCACTCGCTTGGCTGCGGGCCAGGCGCTCTCCGCACACACCGGTGATGGTTTGGTGACAAAGCACTGCAAGGACACAAGGAGAATTCAAACAACTTATTAAAACCAACTCAGTGTGGTGTCTCAGTGCCCAACAGAGAGCAGGAGGGGGAAGGAACGGGAGGGAACCTTTCTTTTGGGCAGTGGGAATTCCAGCGCTGCTGGAGCATCTCCTTTTAGATGTGCATCCACAATGAACCAGCAGAGGGAACAGGCCAGGTCTGAGATTTGGATTTCAGTGTGGCTCCACTTGAGAATAACGTCCAAGGTTCTGTGTCTTGGGGCTGGGTGGCAGCAGGAAGGGAATGGGCTCTGATTTGGACAAGCTGGGATGACTGGACTTGAGGAGGAAGGGGAAAGTCAGAGTGTGTCTCTTCTGCTTTTTCCTCCCACTGAGGGCCCCAAGGTAAGGCCATGTAGGTTCAGATACTTCACTGAGGTGTTCAGGGTTGAAGATGAGTTATTCCTGAATCCAGCTGTGTTTTCTGAAGGAAATTCAGATGATTATTTGATTCAGGGATAATTTGTTCAGTAGAGATTATGGTTACCGTAAATACTCCCAAACATGGCCCGATGTCGCATCAAAAATATCCAGGATCTGCCCCTGGAAACACTTATGTTGTGTAATACTGTCGGTAAGTGCTCAAAAATGTCCCAAAAAACTGGTTTCGGGATTTGGAAGAACTTCTTGCTGGTGGGTCAGGAGGGCACCCCAAAGACTGCAAAACAAACAGGCAAATAAGAAGAACACGGTCCTTGGGTTTAAAAACCAAATCTGTGTTTGTTGTCAGGTGCAGGAGAGGTCCTTAGAAATAGGCAGGGATGGGATCTGCCTTAAAATCTCCTCCAAAACTGAAAAGGTGTTTTTCTTTCTGAGTCGGTCCCATTTTAGATGCTGCTTTGAGGTCTGGTTCATATTCTTATCGTACTGAATAAAAATTGGATTAATCCAGTGAATTTTTCTCTGTTTCACAGGCTCTGTGTGCAGAGAGCTTTGGTCTCAGGCCACATGGCTGATGAGGGTGGTGAAAGGGGAAGGAAGGTCATTTTGCAGTGGAAGAATAAGGCCTCAGTTATTAATGGCAAAGGCTGAAATTTTCTCTCTCAGCCTTAATTGATTTTGGCAAATTTAACTGGAGGAGGAGGTAGAAATTAAATTCTGGTACTTAAATATATATCAGATCTTTTGTAGAGAAATGAGGAGACTGCCTTGTTAGACATTTATTCTAAGTGGCTTCTGCTGGATACAGGCAAAGAGAAAATTACCCAACTTCTAACTTGGACAAAGGGGACTTGAAAGGCTCTTCAGAAAGGCTTGGAGAAACTCTGTTTGAGAAAGTCCTTCTTTGAAACCTAAAAGCAAAGACTGCTTTTTTTTCCTCCTCCTCCCTGGAGTCTAAAGGCAGGAGGGCGAGATAAGACATTCCACCACATAGGCAAATGGGGAAAAAAAAAAGGGAAAAGTTTAAAAGATACTGCTGCAGGCTGTGGAAAGTGGAGAGCTCTCAGGGTGACTATTATGTGCTGCTTATCAAAATACTGTGAGCCCTGACTGTGAGAAAAAGCAGAGTAGTTAAAGAGATGTTCTGTGCCAGCACGGGTCTGGTTTGCAGTGGTGATACTGGAACAACATTGAGTAACCAAGTCTTCAAGATATATCTGTAAAAAAGCAATAAAGTTGTCCTCATTGGGCGTTTCTAATTTATCAAGGAACAGAACAAATGTTTAAAGCACAGGTAAGGGAAGCAAATTTTCTGCCACTGAGCCAGTTAATAAGGAGCAGCCTCAAAGCAAGTTGTGATTGTAAAAATCCAAACCAGTATTCTCATCATGCATTTTTTACAGCCATCACTCTCTGCTGGCAACCTGGTTCGGTTTTGGAGCCCAAATGAATAAAAAACAACAAATAAACAAACAAGAATTTGTTCCCGTGGGTTTCTCTTGGCAAAGTGGAGAAAGTAGCGACACACAGTAAAAGCAGAAAACGGCTTCCTCCTGTTTTATTTTCTTTTTTGTTGTTTTTTTTCCTTCTAATATTGGTCTCATTTTCAGATGGATCAGTCCCCTGATGTGGTTTGACACAATGCTAAGAAGTGTTTGTGCTCTCCACTGCCTCGTTCTAAGGGCACATAAGTTTGTACTAAATCACAGCAACGCCACAAAATCCCGTGTGGTGGCAAAAAGCTGTGACACCTGTGCTGCAAATGGGATGAACCAGCAACTCTGGGGCTCCCAGAATTCCTGATCCAACTGAGAGACAACCAGGACAAAATATAAGCAAAATGAGACAGGACATCGCATCAGCTGTGAAGCCAGAAAGCAAAATTCACAGTCTTTAGCCCAAATTTCAAGAGTGCAGGATTTAATCTCCCTATCACCTCTACTTTCCCAAGCCTCAGGGTCATTCCCATGCCAAAAAGCCAAGACGCTGATCCCTTTGGCATAAAGAATAAATTTTCCTGTCCTGAACAGTACATGGAATGCTGCGGAAAAAAGAAAGTTTAGAGATTAATGCAACACCCTATTATAGACAATTATTTTGTTTCCTTAAAATTTTCCCAGAAGGCTAAAAAAAGCCCTCAAGGCTTTTAGTCCGTGTGATTTTGTGGGCTTCTAAGACAGTTCCTGCCCATGAATGGCACCAATAAATCCCTATTAATAGCATTCAACAGGAGAATGATCTTTTTTTCTCATTAAAGCCTCACAAAGAATTCGAAACCTCATTTTATGGTAGGGTGCTTTGATTTAAATTGATGTGGCTTAAATTATGAATTTTAATCATGACTTAAAATACGGAAGGAGAAAGTCATAATTTGAGTGATTTGATTTTTATCATGTTTTTCATTTACAATTCATAGCTATATCCCTTAAGCAGGGCTGATTTTCCTCATTGTAAAACTTGGAGATTTACAGCCCACTCTTGCCTTTCAGCTGTGTTTTCTAACCAGGCTGGCACACTCTGAACGTATTTGTTGAAGGAATTTCATTGCCTGAGATCTCTCTGTTTTGATTTCTAATTTATGCATCTCTGGAGTCGTCCTTGGTAATGATGAATAAAACCAATTTAGGGTTTATTGGTAGAAATCACTCTCTGCTTGTAGAGGAAATTTCTGTTAAACTGACAAATGCAAAAGAGCATTTAAAATTCCTTAAAGACACATCAAATAACCGAGGACCTGGGTACCTTATGCAATAAACTTTTCAACAAACTTTTGAGTTTAGTGCTAAGCAATTCACTGAGTAAATCTCGAGCGCCAATCTGTGATGGAATTAGTGACTGAAAAGAATTGTTCCCTGTCCCTTGAGGGTTTCAAATAAACAGGAGTCGTTCTCTTAAAATTCACTTTTGCTGTTTAAAATGGGAGAGGAAGCAATTTTATTTTTCGGCTGCCAGTTTCCAGTTGTTTTCGCAGCTTGGAATTAACTGTTGGTGGGGCAGCTGAATGTGTCTCTCCTTGATCTGCAGAGGGAATTTCAAAGGATAGCTGAGGTTTGTGCACAGTTTTAATTCTCTAACTGACTATCCCATGCTGAATATCTGGATACCCTGGACATCTGCCCATAGTGTGGGCAGAAAGCAATTACAGAGGAGCAAAAATTAACAAGACTTCCCTTAATTGACTGCCTTGTTTTTGTCTCACATCCAAATCCAGCCACGCTTAACATAGGAAAATCTGAGTTCCCCAAGTGCCATAGGTGTCCTGGTTGGGTTTAGTCTCACTGCAATATTTAATGTTCTTTTAGGTGCTAGATGATAAAATTTGGTCTCTCAAAAATTAGGAAGAGATTTGGCCTTGATGAGTTGTGACCCATCCCCTCATCCAGCCTGTTCTGATGTGTCCCCTTGCTGATCCAACATGAGAGCATTTTCTCCAGCAAGCTTGGCTAGTAAAACTTTACCAAGAGGGGAGAAAAAGAAGGGAAATAAAATAATCCTGAGGTGACTTTGATTGCCACTCCTGCCATCTCTGCTTTTCACAAAGCCATTCCAGCAGGAGGGACGTGTCTGCTGCTGCTGCAATGCATCAGTTGAGGCTGATGAAAGTCTCTGATGAGCTGCAGTTTGGCCCAGCTCAAGGTGGAGGATGCACCAACAGACCCTGGGCAGGTTCCTCATTCTGAGTTTCCTTAGGCCAAATCCCTCTCAGGCTCCTGGGAGGAGCAGCATCCCATGATGGCCGTGCTCCTGAGGAGCTCTTCCATGGTGAGTGGTTCTCAAAACCTGGCCTGTAATTCACCATCTCACCCGCAAACATTATTTTCTGGGGAGTTTTCCAGCCAGGAGAAGGTCAGCAGTGGATGGGGTGGTGTTAAGCAGTTTCTAACGAGGACAAAGATGGGAAATACAACCACCACTGTGGCTGCCCAGTGAAGCCCAAAGCCTGTTCCCCATCACTGTCCATGCTCCCCATTCCAGGTTTCTCCAAGTAACAGGTTCAGTTGCTGGAGGGTGTTTTTGGGCAGCCAGTTTGGGGGGGGGGGGAAGCTTTTATTTTGGCAAAGGAAGTGGAACAAGAAGGGTGGGAGTGTGGTGAAAAGTAAACATGTGAGGGTGGGTTGGTGGCAAGAAAAGTAAGGGATGTCACGAGCAGTGTGTGCATTTATGAATGCCCTTTACAAAGGGCTGGGGAGGGAAATGCAGAAGTCCAAAATTAAGGGCTGAGAAGGGAAAAAGATGGTTTTCTGCTTTTAAAAATTCACCTGGTTTTTTGCTCCTATTGTTGCATCTTGTCATGGGTAGCTGACAGCTGCACTGGCTAAAATTTTGGGGGTTTAAAGGAGTTTGGGTGTCACAGGAAGACCCCAAGGAATGCTCTCCCTCCCTGATCATATTAGAAATGAAAATTCCAGCATTTTGTCAGCATATCTGATAGAAGAAAAGCAGCCTGGCCCAACCAGCAGCTCCTGCTCCTGCAGGAGTCTCTGCACTCAATCCCTGGCCAGTGCAGAGGCTTTCAGCATTGCAGGAATTGCCCTGGACAATTGGATAGGCCTCAGGAGGGGTACAGAGCCCCAGCACGATGGTTACTGGTGAGAAATTCATGGGGGCACTGTGGAGAGCGAGTTATTTTGGACCAGACCCAAAGCCAAGCTCTGGAGTGGTCCCACTGCGTACCGCTCTCCGTATCTCAGCTGGGTTCTCATACAGAAAAACCCCACTGCCAATCCTGATAAAATACTGCAAGGGGGAAAAAGTTTTAAAAAGAAGTCAGGAAAGCACCAAAAGAAACTGCTAGTGCCTTGGGGGTTTGATGGGAGCACTGGGGGGACAGCCACGCCGAAGGAATGCCGGCTATTTCGGGGCTGTGTTTGTGTTTGAGCTGCCGGAGGAGGAGGAGGAGGAGGAGGAGGAGGGTTGCAGCTCCATTCTTTGTCTGCCGTGAGAGCCTTTTGCGTGTCTGGCAGGACGGCTCCGATCTGATTAGGAGGGGTTTGATTAGGAGGGGGTTTGATTAGGAGGGGTTTGATGAGGAGGGACAGCAGCAGCCGTGTGGGGATGGATGTAAAGCTGCTTTCCTTGGGAGCAGCAGCCGGGGGATGCCCAGAGCCCAGCTGGCCTTTTAGGGGAGGGTTCCTTTCTAATCCAGCTCAGAAGCAGTTTTGGGGCAGGGGTTTATCTCTGTCTTGGCTGCTCAGATTGGTGCCCTGAGGTGCTGGAAGAGTTGATAAATGGACGGGGCGAGGAGGAGTGGCCCAAGGAAAGCCCTGTAGGGGAATTGCCTTTGAAGCTGGATTTTGGAGAGCGCTTTTGGGATGGCACTTTATTTATTTATTTCCTCCCATCCTGAAGGCTGACACTCATCACAGCAAGAGGAAGGGAAAGGTAAGAAAAGTGCAGCCCATGAGTTGTTCCTGCAAGGATTTTGACTCGCTCTGAGCGGAGGCACTCACCCCACAGAGACACAGGAGAGAGTAGGGGCAGTAAGATTTTGTCTCTGCCCAAATCTGTCAAAATCAGATGCTCACAGCCTGTGTCTGAAGCAATCAAAAGCATTCCTGCCTCAGGATACAGGAATTTTTATAGAAAGGAAACCGAGGAAATATTTCTTAGAATTTATTCCTAAAACACTCAGATTGCTCAGCCCCTGTTTTAAACAAGAAGACATTTGCTGATATGGACAGTCATGCCTGTGAGCAAATTTCCCATTTTTCTCCTCACAAAAGACAAGAAATTTTACAGGAACCTGGTGCCACCTGCACTTCTCAGGACCCTGCAAAGCCAAAGCAAATTTTCCCAGTCTGTTCAAGCTGCGGCTGAAACTGCCTAGAGTGGGGAAAGGAGGAGCCCTCTGCTTGATAATCTAGATTAGGAATAATTAATTTGTTCTGTAGTAACAAAGAACAGATTGTGGATCTGCTTGGATTTGGATTTGAGCCATCTTACCAGTGGTGAGGGTCTAAAATCCAAACATCCTGATCTGTAACTCGTCTCCATCACAAGTTTGTGCTGCCATCCAAGCACCAGGGGTGTTTGCAAGAAGGGGATTTGCTCCACATCTTGCTTTCCTCCAACACTGTTTCTGCTCCTGTTTGGGAGAGCTCAATCAATCCTGCAGCAGCACAGGACTTGGCCATCTACTGTATCATCCACTGTCCCAAAATGCAGTGCCTGGATTCCAGCTCATGTCCTGTTCATTTGGCAGCTCTGCTGTGCAGAAACTTCCTGGGCAAAGGACCTGGTGCTGCTGGTTTGAACCATTTGAGGCATTTCAGCCTCTTATCAGTGACACTGTGGTCCATTCTGAGAGGAAGGGACTGGTGATGGACACGCAGAGCAATTCCAGGCCAGGTTGAGTGGGGCTCTGGTCCAGTGGGAGGTGTCCCTGCCCATGGAAGGAGGTGGTCTTCAAACTCCCTTCCAGCCCAAACCATTCTGTGACGCTGTGATGGTTCTGTGCCAGCTGCCAGGGCCAGGAGCATGCCTGCACCACAGAGCAGTGTCTGCAGCACAGAGGCTTGCAAGTTATTAATTATTTAAAGCAATCAGTTGCTAAGAATTTAAAGCAAACAACAATCAATTACAGAGAATTACCAATAAGCATTGCTAGAAGTCGTCATTTGCTTTTGATGGCTCAGCTCTTTCTTGCCTCCATGGTCAGGGCTTGATTTCTGAGTGGTGTCCAGCAGCATTTTGCCCAATTATAATTTCCAGAGATGTCAGGATGAGATGGGGCTCGGGGCAATGAGAGGGTATCTTTGCACAACTGATTTTGCTTCTCCAAATGCGCATTTGAAATTGGTGTGGGGATTTTTCAGCCGTCTCTCCTGCCTTGCTGTAATCAGTGATGCTGTTTTCAGGTAGCTTTGGCAGCAAAGCCAAGCTTTCATTTGCCCAGGGATCACTCACAAACATGCCAGGAATGTTCACGTAGCTTCAGCCTTCCCCAGAGTATGGGCTCCATCTGCACTGCCCAGCTCCAGATCACACCAGCAGCACCTACTGAATCTCAGTTCAGTGCTCTGTCTCCTCTGCTCTGCTGATGGCTTTCTGTGGGTCCCATCACGTTCCTGCCCTTTCCTCCCATCTCCAAACTCACCATGACTCCAGCTCAGTTTCCTACAGGAAATGTCCAAGCTTTTGGGTCAGAGTTTCCCTGCAGAGCCCAAAGCAGGACCTGGTTTCTGTCACCCCAGGAGCAGAGGAATTGGGACATTATCACCAAGCCCAGCCCACAGCTCCCTCCTGTACCCAGAGCTGCTGCTCACCTCCATGGATCCCCACCAGGGAACTCAGCCTGGTGTTTGCAGACCTGATGGCCTCTCAGGAGAAAAGAGGAGAAGGATCAGCAGCAGGGAGGGGATGCAGCTCCTTCTTCCTTCCTGCTTCCTTTGCTCCCTTCCCTTGCCCTGCCACGGCCTTCCCCTGCGGCACAACCTCCAGGCACTGCCCTGGAGAGAAGGGGTTGGTGGCAGGGAGATGTTCTGGTGGCCAGAGATGTTCTGGTGGCTGGAGATGTTCTGGTGGCCAGAGATGTCAGCAAAGCCCTGAGCTCACAAGGTGACATGGACAGGGCCTGTTCCATCCAGGCTGCCCTGGGTGTAGGTGCTGTAAGCTTTTCTTTCCTCTAGATACCATTTAGGATTTTCCTCTCTTCATGCTCAAACTCACTACCTGTCCAGGGAGTTTTTGGGGAGCTGAGTATGACTATTGTTGTGTGCTGTATTTTTTCTTTTTCATACATTACTTTTCTTTTTTTTTTTCTTTTTTCTGGAGTTTCTCAGCACGCAATCACGCCATTGAAACCTACTGAGTGCAAAGCGTTGCATCCCCAACCCGGTGACATCCCACAACTTCCCATGCTCTTCTGCTCAGCTGTAACCACGCAGGAATCTCGCTCCTTGCTGGGCTGCTGGGTGGACAACATTGTTCCCCTATTGAGTCATTAACAATGAGGTCATTGGGCTGGAAAGACAATGTCATTCAGCAGCCAAGAACCCAGCTGGCTGATCCCGGTTGTGTCTCATCTCCTATGACAAAGCCACTTTTAATTGACTAATTAAAGCTTTTGCAGGCTCCATCTTGGAGGGGATGACCAAAATAGACATTGTTCTTTGTCAGCATTAAGTCAGACCAGTTGGCTGATTAAGAAGCAAGACCTTTCCTCCTTCTCCACTTTGTTCCTTGCTGTGCAGGCCTAAATTCCTGATGCTGGCAATGGGAAAACCTCCTCAGACACATCTCACCATGTGTTTCAGAGCAAGCTGTTTGAATGAGGCCTCAGGGACCTCAAGAGAGCTCACCCAAAGCCCACTCTGCTCTAAGGTGACCCCTTTGGGACAGCCTCTCTGCATTACCGTCACACCTTTTTGTTGGCCACTCCATATTTAGGGTTCCCAGCTCCTGTAGGGAGTTTGATATTGCACCTAAACCTACGGCTTTGGGCTGTTCCTATACTCTGTATGCCTTACAAGGACAATTTGGTACACTGGCTGTGGGTCAAGGGCATTTTCCTTCCTGTTTCTGAGGCATCTTTCCCTTTATGCACTTTTTGGATGATGCAGTTCAGGCAGAAAGCAGGGAAATGCCCAAGCGCTGGTGAGAGATGTGTCCACAGCAAATCCCTGCTTCCCTCAGCCGAGTGCCCCTGCACTGCCAGGACCTTACCACTCTCAGGATGAAGATGTTTTGAGCCCTGACACCAGCGGGCACTTCTGCTCTTGACATTTCTCTCTCTCATCACCACTCTCAGTAATGTCACCCCAAAAACAGTGAATAGATATGCCCTGAGAGACTCTGCAGGACAAACCCTGCTTAGTGCAGCCACCTTTCTGTTTACATTGAACCCTCAGGGTTTTTCTGCCTGCAGTTTGACTGTCTCAAATCAGATTTATCTGCTTTTTGCTGCCCAGGCCCAGCTGAGCAGGAACGCTGGGTGTGTGTTTACCAGGGCTGGTGTCCCAGCCCTAAAGCACAGCAGCCGCTCCTTTTGAAGAACACACAAAGCAAGGAAGAGGAGCAATTGTTTGGGAGGAAGTTGGACCATAATGTAATAGACTCCCATGGGATTTACTATTAGTAATTATTTGTATTGCTCTGGCACCTAACCAAGGTTGGGGCCCCGGGTTAGAAAGGTGCTGGGTCAGCCTGTAAATGAAGACAGCTCCTCTGTCCAAAATCTGTCCGTTCTGGCAGGTAGAGGTGGGGAACTGAGGCAGGGAGAGGCTGACAAGAGTAGCAAGGGTAGTTTTAGAGAGTTGTGGCTGAGCAGGGAGGTGAGCCAGCATACAGTGCTTACCAGAGCATCCTTCTTCTCCTATGGTAAATCCTAAAACATGGAATTGCAGAATGATTTGGGTGAGAAGGGACATTAAAGACCATCTCATTCGACCCCCCTTCCACTTGACCAGGATGGCTCAAATCCCATCCAACCTGGCCTGGACACTTCTACTTGTGCTGCTCCCACTTCCACATAAGAGGCCTCTTAAAAGGTTACAAATATCCTGTGCTGGAGGGTCCTGCACTGGAAAAAGGTAATTTCTCACTGTTTGTGCCTTTAAAAAGTGATTTCTGTTATCATGTCTATTATTTTAAGGAGGGGAGGAGCAGGAGCTGTCAAAGAACACGAGTGGTAACTGAGTCCTACTGCTCCTGAAAAACAAAATCAAACAATAAAACAGAAAGATAAAATTGATTTCTTCTTCTGTAAAACTGACAGTTTCGGGAAAGTTAAATAATGAGGCAATTACAAATTTGCCAACAATAGAAGTTGATCAGATTACACCGGCCTGCAAAGCCAGATCGTCACTGGAGCCACTTGGTGGGAAAGAAACCCAGTGCCAGACAGTCTTTAAATAGTTTTGAATAGGAGGGAGGGTTGGCTGTGTCCTTCCCTTCCGAGGCTCTCCCCACCTAAAGAATAGCTCCGAGCCTCCTGCCAAGTGCAGCGTGTCCAGTCCATGCCCCAGGGCTCCACATGCAGGCCCAGCTATATAAATATATGTAGGTGCTCACAAATGTACATGTGTATATATAGAGCTCCCAATTATCTGGGAAGACCCCACCCTGAGGGGAGTTGTGGGTGTGGAACTGGAGAAAAAAAAAAAATAAAAGGTGGGACCCAAAATAGCACCGACACACAAAGGATTCCAAGGAAATGCGGAGCTCTCCTCACGGCATTGACAGGAAACCTCCAGGCTGCTGGCTCTGTAACCCCAGCTAGCCAAGGTCATGGGGGACTGGTCGTGGTGGAGGGAGGGATCCTGACATCCATCTTCTGCAAAAACACGAGATGAGGAGTGTGAGGTGGAAGTTTTCACATCATTGAGGATTTGCAGGTGTCCCAGATGTGCCTGCAGAGGAGTCTGTCTCCAGCACAGCCTGAAATAGCAGCAAAGCAGACAGCATTGGGGAGTGAGTATTTAACCAGGAATCACCCAGAATTTTACTTAGAGAGGCTGGGATGCTTGAGAAGGTCACCAGTGCCTCTGTGCCATTTGGCATCACTTGTGTCATTCACATCACCTTAGCATGCCAATGGACCAAAGATCACAGAATCACAAAAAATCTCTGACTGGAAGGGACCCACAAGGACCATCCACTTCCAGACATTTCAGTTTGTCCTCTTTGGGTCCACCCTCTTCCTCGTGGAGGGTGGTGTGTGAGATGGGCCAGGGGAGACAACATGACGCGCAACCCCAAAAAAGTTAGAAGCAAATTTTCTGGTTGGATGGCGTAAATTTGGGCTGATTTGTGACTCATCAGAGGTGCTGGGTGCACAAAGGAGGGTGAGGCTCTGGGCCTTATCGTGTCCCCACCATCTCTTTTCCGCTGGTCTGTTCTGCCCTCGGGACAGGCAAGCAATGTCCGAGTCCTGCCCTGAGCACGGCCCCAGGGGACTGGCAACCTCCCCACGACCAACCCTGGTGACAGGAGCAGGCAGAGGCTGTTGTGTGAGGGTGATTCCTGCTGTAAATCTTCGGGGGAGGTGGAGAGGAAAGGGAGGTGCAAGAAGCAGGGGACAACATGTTGCAGTGCCACAGCAGCACCATGTGCCAGCACAAACTGACCTCTCGCTCACCCCTCTCCCTTGTTCCAGAGCAGCCTGTGACCAGGCCGAGGTCTCCTTAATCTTTTGGATTTAGGGTCTCTCCTCTTGTTTTCTGACTCTTGGGGCTGTGGCTTGGACCTCCTTCCTGCTGGGCCTGCAGCTTTGGCCTCCAGCTGAGGATGGCATCTCGGTTTTGATGGCACAAGTTTGGGTATTAGATCCCTGCTGCTAAAACCAGCTCTAATGCCTCTCTGTGCTCTGGCTTTGTCGGGCTGTGAGACCCCAGAGAAGCCATAGTCTGCCTTGCATTTGGGGTTGATCCTTTTCCTTTAGAAAGAGCCCCTGCCACAAGAAAGGGAAAATTTCCTCCCTTCCTCTTCCTCACTGCAAAAGTTAGAGTGACACTGACAAAAAAATGAGGGGAGTTTTGGCTGCACAACCAACCCCCAGGAGCTCTCTGCTCCACGAGAGCCCTGTGGCCCTCATTGCCCGTGGATAAAGTCTAGACACGTCGCTGATGCACGACACCCAACTTGAGTGACATTGGATGTGACAACTCTTCCCCAGTGCCAGCCAGCTGGCAGAGGTTCAGCTGGCAAGATGAGTAGCTCAGGGCCAGCTCCATCCCTGCCTTGCTCAGCATGAACCCAAATATGGGCCCAGCCAGCTGGGGGGGGAGAGCAAGGTGAGGAATTTCATCCCCTGTGCCACCCGAGAACTTGTAGGGTGCTCTCTGCACTGCCTTCTTGTGGTCCTGCCTTTCTCCGTGGCAAAAACTGAGAAAAACTGAGTTCCAGAGGGACCTGATTGTGGCCTTTCTGTAGTTAAAGGGGCTTATAAGAAAGATGGGGACAAAATCCTTAACAGGGTCTGCTGTAATGGGACGAGGGATGATGTTTTTAAACTGAACAAGGTTCAATTTAGATTAGAAACAAGGCAGAGATTTTTGATGGTAAGGGTGCTGAGATGCTGGCACATTTTGTCCAGTGAAACCGTGGATGCCCCATCCCTGGAAATGTTCAAGACCAAGTTGGAAGGGGCTCTGAGCAACCTGATTTAATTGAAGATGTCCTACTCATTGTAGGGGGGTTGGACAAGATTTTAAACACCTGTTCCCACCCAAACTAATCCATAATTCTATGATGTGACATCAAATTTGACATCAATCAGAGGTTTCCATGCCCAGGAATTAGTGAAGGCCAACTTCAGCTGGGAAGGAAGTTGTGCTCCATCCTTGATGTTTGGTCAGAGCAACATTTAGGATCTTGTTTTTGTGGGGACCATCACCATTCAGATTTCTCCTGAATTAACTTTCTTAAAGTGCATCAGCTCCCCCTCATCAGCTTTAAGAGCTGAGGAGACTTTGATTTGATTTAACCTACTTCATTTGGGCTAAATTAAATAAAGACTGATTTAAAGCTGAGGAATAGTGGCCGCCTGGTGGGTTGTGTGCACTTTGACTAATCCACTCTGAAATCATACCTCCTTTTAATTTTAGATTAATTTTTTCTGAGTACCCCTGTGCAGACAAGCCATCAGGCTGAATAAAGATCAGTTCCCATCTCGCGGGCTCACGTCCTCACTCCTTCCCAAGCTGTCTGGAGTGAAGTCCTCAAGGAAAATCCAGCAAGGGATGATTAATCTTTCTGGGGTGAAAAGCATGGGGAGAATTTTTTGCTTTGTCTTAATGGATAAATCTGTGTCCCCACACACCCTCAGTGGTGAGCAACAGGACTGGAGAAAGGAGGTCAGGTGCCCAGGAGGGGCTGCTGATGTGACAGTGCAGCTCTCAAAAGCAAAGCTGATGCTTTGGCCAAGCAGTTCTTAGTGTTGGCTTTTCCAAAGGTCTCCTTCCCACCACCTTGCCGGCAGCTCCACAGCTCCTTCTTGCTGGAATCAACTCATGGCCCAAACCTCAACCCCAGGGTTGAGGATGGGATGGGTGGGTGGGATCCTCATGTGGAATTCCCAGTCTGGCAGCTTCAGTGTTTCGTTCCTTCCCATGGACCTGAGATTCTTCTCCAAATTCAGACAAATCTAGACTTTTAACCTATTTTCTCTTTTTTTTTTTTAAGGCATTTTTAGCACTTGTTCTCAGGAAAAAAATCCTGAAAGACCATCTTAAAGACTTGAAACAGTGAAGAAAAACCCTAGATATTCAGTGAAAAACAAAGTTCTCTGTTCTTACAGCTTTCCTGTGGTTTTCAGTGTTGAGTTGATTCACGACCATTGTTTTGGGACAGAGTCACCTGGGCTTTACCTTGATCTAGAGACACTTTTCTGGCCCATTACTTGGCATAAACCTTGAGTTTCTTCCAAAGTCCTGTGTGACTTTTGCAGAAATAGAGGGGTCTCAGGGCTAAATGTACCAGACACTCTGTCCTTCAGCAATGGGTGATTGAAGCTCGCTTGGGACAGGCCACAAATCCTCCTTCAAAGCAGCAAGGTCATCATGGGATGGCTTCACTCCAATGATATAAAGGATTCAGGAGCAGGACAGGAGTGGGGCCATGCTCTGTGCTTTGGAGGGCCTGGCCAGGCTGGGATGTGAGGATTTTTTGGCTTGTACTCCCCACGTTTCATCTCCAGCAGCTCCAGTGCCATTTTCTCCACAAAGAGATGTTTCTGCCTTCAGAGACCCCAGCTCATTCTGCAGCCTGGGAAGGGTGCAGGGCTGGAGCCAGGTGCCTTAAAAATCCCATCATGGATGGGATGGAAATAACCTCTTTCCCCTGATGGAAAGAGGATATTTCCAGGATTGGTGGTGAAAAATGCTTGTGAGTTGCCTGGATAGAGGTGGTCATGTGAGGTTATGTTTGTTTGCCTCCCTGGCAACCTCCAGTGAAGGATTTGGGAGCTTTCATTTTCCACAGGGGCCTTCCTGTCTCCCTCTGATGGTTTTTTTGTCTTTCCCTTCACTTCTTAGATAGCCATGGATTTTCCATGAGAAGAGTCGTGGAGACACAATCCTAAATAGGATGTCCTATGTTTATCCATAAGAGGGGCTGGATTTCCTACTGCTGGCATTCCTCACCTCTGGCTGGAGCTGCCCATGGGATGCAGAACAGCCTGGGATGGACCAGTTGGGTCCATTTGAGTGAAAAATGCCACTGATCACAAATCTCTGGCAAATCCCAGACTTCCAGGAGAAATTCAGGAATGGTCCAAGTGGGGTATGGAGGACAATTCAACAACCAAGTTTTTGAGAAGGTGGGAGTGAGGAAAACCGAGATATTCCTGCTTCCTCAAATCCACTGTCTGGTCGTTAATTAGTGCAGCAAACAAACCCATTTCTGCCTCCTCAAATGTGGGGATTAGAGAGACCAAGGGGGAGTGAGGAGGAGACCAGGGCTGCAGGGACCGAGGAGTGTGGGGAGGTGTGCCTTGGGATGATTATTTTTAATATTTGTCGTACTTCCAAATGAAACAGCAGATGAGCTGAGCTGGCTCAAATACTTGCAGAAAGAGCTGATGGGGAATTTGTTAATGAAGCAAGTTGCTCATCGGAAAATGCTGGTTCATCAAAACCTGGGTTCTGGGGACATGTGTTGCAGTCCTGGCAGGAAAAGGGTATCAGGCTGTGGATGGGTTTCTCGACTGAAACCAAGGAGGTTTAAATGCTATTGTGTGAATAAAATAAAGCCAGGCAGTCTAACAGAGAGGATGAAGCAGCCAAAGGTCACGTGAGTTTTGCTTCAAGTCCTGCTCTTCAGGCTTTAGGGTAACTTGTACTTGATAAGAATATGGACAACTTGAATTTTTCCCAGCTCTGGAAGCAGAGTGGTCTTTTGGCTGCTGTAGGGAATGTGACTCACTGCAAACTGCTGCAGACTTCGAGTCCTCAAGATGATGTTCAAATGTTGTGAGGAGGTCCCAGATCTCCTGCCAAGGGATATCTCCAGGCTGGCAGTGGAGTAGGAAGCCTTGATGCTCCTCTCCCTCTGGGGATGAAGCAGAACTGCTTGGGGTTTGAAGCACGTTCATTCTCCCCCCCTGCCCTGCTCCAAGTCCAGACAGTAAGGGTTGATTGTGAAGGTTTTTCAGGGCAGAGGCTGCGGCTGCAGATTCCTTTGATTTGACAGCAAAGGAGACGGCACTTGTCAGCAATATTGCCTCACTCTCACTGTCACTTCCACACACCATCTAAACAGCAGCAATTTGAAGAGTTTTTTCAGTAGAGCCTTTTCACAGGGGGGAAAAGGAGGTTCCATGCTGACAATAAACCTGGTGGCTTTCAATCAGAGCCCAGGCACACTCATCTCATAGAACCATAGAATGGTTTGGTTTAGAAAGGACCTTAAAGGTCATCTCATTCCACCCCTCTTGCCACGGGCAGGGACAGTGTCCATCATTCCAGGCTGCTCCAAGCCCTGTCCAACCTGGCCTGGGACAATTCCAGGGATCCAGGGGCAGCCACAGCTTCTTAGGGAAACCTGTGCCAGGGTCTCACCTCCCCCACAGCCAGGAATTCCCTTCCCTGACCTGCTGCCCAGAGTTCTTTGATGCAGCCCCTCCCCAAGTCTTACTGCAGCACAAATCAGACCCAGCCGTCAGGTCTCATCTTCAATATTTTGCAGAGCAATTTCTATCAAAACTGTTCTGCAGCAGTTTTTATTCTGGCTGGGGTTTGGAGAGGATATGTCTGCACTGGATGACTGGGCTGATGGATTAGAGGCTAATGCTCTGGCAGCTGCTGTTGGACCTTTCCCCATTCTCTAACCCAGGAAGCCAAGTTGATCTTTGGCCTAGGTGAAGCCATTTCATAAAGCTGATGGTGAGGCTGGCAGCAAAGGGTTTGGGTGATGCTCATTTGGATGCTCTTAAGGCATGGAGAGTGCCAGGCAGGTGTGTAAACCATCCTTGTACCACATCCCTCACTAAAATCTCTGCAGGCAGCTCAGGAAGACCCTGTTTGGATCCCATCTATCCCTAAGTCAATGGAAGGGAAGGAGCCTCTGCACAGGCAAAATCAAAAACCCTGTGAAGTGACCACTTGCTCTGGTAGCCCAGCTTAATTCCAGGATAAATAACACAACTCTGTGATATTCTGCCAATCTGATTCCTCCCACCGTTTCAAAAGGAGGTGACAGATTTCCTGTCCTCTGCAGCGGCTGGGCTCTGCTGCACCTCAGACACGGCTGCATTGCAGCGGTGGACAAAATGCTCCTTGCTCCCAGGAGCTTCGTGCAATGCAAAGGAAAGTCCAGGAGTTTCCTCAGTCACTTTGGCAAATGTTGTCCCCTAGGAAAGGCCACCCCCGGAGCCTCAGCCCCTGCTTTGCCTTTGATGAACTCAACCCGCTGCCCCTGTTCAATCAGGAAAGGCTGCAAAAAAGGGGAGGAAAATAGGAACTTCCTCAGGGCCTGGCTCACATCCCTTCCCCTTCCCTGGGCTGCTCAGGCTCCTTGGCTTTCTCATCCCGCCTTGGGAGGAGCAGGAGCTGGCTGGCCTAAGGCTCCGAGCTGGGCTCAGCCCGCCAGCGTGGGGTGTGTCACCCACCATTTCCTAAGTTATTCTTTTGAATTTCCTTTTCTCACTATTAATAGAATTTCAGCCAATATCTGAGCTGTTTCAACAAGGTGGATGGTGGGGGGAGGCAGGAGGAGGAGTTACCAAAATAGGAAGCGGGAAGCTGTTGGGCAGGGAATTAATCAGAGGAGCTGTGTGGAGAGGGAATTAATTGCTGGCTTTGGGTGGGCTGTAGGAGGATGGATGGGACGTGTCCTTTCACTTTCCATTTTGAGCCTGTTTGAGTTCTTTTTGTGCTCCAAGCCCTGACCTTTCCAAAAACTTCTCCCCCGAGTGCCTTCCCCAGCCTGCAAAATTCCACGTGCTCGCTGCACTGAGGTTACAACCAGAGCATCACTCCATGGAGTGGTTAAACTGGAAGACAGACACTTTAGATTAGATATTAGTAGGAAATTTGATTAGACATTAGCATGAAATTTCTCCCTGTGAGGGTGGTGAGACCTTCAGAGAAGCTCTGTCTGCTCTATCCCTGGAAGTGTTCAAGGCCAAGGCTTGGAGCAACCTGGGGTAGTGGAAGGTGTCCCTGCCCATGGCAGAGGGTTGGACTAGAGGGTCTTTCAGGTCTTGTTCAACCCAAACCAACCCACCAGCCCTTTCCAGAGAACTCCCACACCATCCATGAGCACCCATTGGGGCACTCCCACCTTCCCAAATGTGCTGAATGAGCCCCTCGGGTAATTAGCAACCAGGGAAAGTTCTCTCCCCTGCTGGCTGTCCCCATCCCAGACACACCATATCTCAGGCCGGGTCATAGGATCCACGTATCCGGACATGAAATCATGTTTTTGCAGCGGACTCATTTCCTCCTGTTTGGCCGCCGAGCTCGCGGATGCGCGGGGGGGCTCGCACCCTCCTCCCACCCCACTCCCAGCACCAGAGGTTTGGGCTTTCTGAGGGGTCCATGCCAGAGGAGAAGTGAAGACCAACCTTTAAGTGCTGTCAAAATACCCCCGGTAGCTGCTGAGTCGCTCTCATCTTCCATAAAATGGGGAATTGGTGACAGGCCAGAAAAGTGAAATCGGAAAAGCGGCCTTGGCAGGCCAAAATGCAGCCAGGAAGGTTCAGGGGCAGGTGGTTTTTTCTGCCTCTTGGAAAACAGGGTGAGGGACTCTGGATGAAATTCAAGTGGACTTTTTTCCTAAGGGTCTTCTCTGGGTAAGGGGAGTGATAACTCAGAGGATCTCTCCTCCATCCTCCTCTCTCATAAATGTGTTAAATCCTTTTATCTCCAGAGCTCACAGTGTGAAGGGATCACTTGTTCCCTGCAAAAGGACTTACTGTATCTTTTGTGAGTGATTTTCATGCTGAACATAATCCTGTCCTGTCTGGCTGTTCTTACCAGGGGTTTTCTCCTCCTTCAGCCAGATCCTTTTGGTTTCTTCTGTTGGGGACAGTTGTCAGGCAATACTGGCCACCAGCCCAGGCAAACAGGGGCTCATTACCAGTTATTACCCCTGGGTCCAGCACTGAAATTTGGCACAGGTGGCCAGCGAGGGAGGACGAGAAAAAAAAAGAAATCAGGCATTTGAAAGAGATACTGTACATGTGGAAGGAAGATAGTGATTCCTGTGACTGTGGTACTTGTTCTGCAGTTGTTTCTGCTTTGGAATTAAGTTTGCAATGGGTTTGCCTAAGCCAGGCCTTCTGTGGGTGGAGATCCTGCAAGACACCAAAAAAAAGCAATTTTTCTAAATGAAATACATTTTTTTTCCAAAGCTGCAGTGAAAGTCCCTGGACAAACAACTACATTAAACTCAGAGCAATAAAACTGCAGGAAGGTATTGAGCCCCGTGACTGCAGCAGCAGTGAGAAAAGAGTTTTATTTAATGCAGCAGGAGAGAAAAGGTAACTTTTGCTGACAGAAAGGTGTCCAAAAGCCTGCAGGAGGGGTTTGGGAATGGATGCTGTTGATCCTTTGTGGGAGAGGATCTCACCTGGCTGTAGCCACAGCTCCTCTCCTCTGGTGTGTTGTGGATCCAGCCCATGTTGCTTGATCCCACTTAAATCACTGGTCCTTGCTTAATGAGGAAGAATAAATGGATTTTTAAACATCTCCTGACTTTAGTGAAGGGGAACACTAGGGGTGGATGTAGAAATGCAGAGAGATAAAACACTAATGAGAGTTTTGGGAACCAACTTGAGTCTTGGTTCTTCTCCCAGTTTGGTTTTTTTTTTTTGGGCTTTGTCACTCTGTGTGCCCCAAAAAAGGCCCTGCGCCCACCCCAGCCCGGACAAGCCTGGAGGATCTCAGCAGATCTCTCCATCAGCAGAACAATCCCTTGCTTTGGGCTTTTGCCCTCAGTTTTTGCTAAAAGTGGTAAAATCCTATCTGCATTTCCTAGGGTGTGACAGGGAAGTGCTGGGGCAGGGATCCTGGTTCCTTGGATCACAGGGTGGTCCCAGCTGGCCACCAGGACTGGCATGGAGCCAAAGCATGGTCCTGTCCCTTTCTCTTGGGCTGAGTTGAACTGAATTGTCTTTTTGACCTCTCTTTGGAGCCTTTAATTTCTGCCCCTCTGGGATGAGGCCGGGGCATGAAGAGGAAACAAGAGCACTGGGGAATTTCCTCCTTCCTTCCTTCCATCCAACCCTTTCTTTCTTTATGTCTGTTTTGTATTGTTTCTACCTTTAGGGGATTTTTTTTGTACCTCCTTTGTTGTCAGACCCCCTGTCAAACTTTTACACCCTGTTTATGGGACAGACCCATTTTGTGGCTCACTGGATGCCTGGTCTCTCTCCAGCTTGGTGCGACCATCGCTGACAATTCAAGCCACAAAAATTGGTAACACAGCTGGGTAGATCAAAACTCCCTCCTATCTTCTGCACCTGGAGTTCATCTGGCAGGCCCCTGTGATGGTGTTTTGCTTCTTCACCTCTTCTTTTCCTGCAGACAGTGGTCAGACTGTAGGAAATATGACTTATCTCCACAAAAGCCCTTTTCCTGCAAATGTAATGGAAATGTTTTCTCACAAGGCAAGTGTTTCCTAAAATAATTCATGCTGCTACTTTCAGTTAAACTCACATCTTGATTGTGTTTCCAGGAGTGGCTGCTCCTGGTGGCTGGTGGGGAAACAGTTTTAGGAGGATGTCTGAACTTTTACAACGGCATGGAGTGACATGACAAGGGGGAATGGCTGGGAAGAAATTCTTGGCTGTGAGAATGGTGACGCCCTGGCACAGGGTGCCCAGAGAAGCTCTGGCTGCCCCTGGATCCCTGGCAGTGTCCAAGGCCAGGTTGGGTTGGGCTTGGAGCAGCCTGGGATGGTGAAAGGTGTCCCTGCCCATGGCAGAGGGGTTGGATTGAGATGATCTTTAGGGTCCCTTCCAACCCAAATCAGTTTGTGGTGCTTTGATTCCCCTGAAATGGTCAGGCAGTTGTATGAGCTGATCAGTGCAGATCCTTTCCAACTGAAATATTCTGTATCCTTTCCTTTCCTTTCCTTTCGCAAGACTCAGCTGTAGCTCCTCTGCCTTTTCCAAACCCACTTTGTTCCCAGGCAGATCCCTGGACCTCAAACCTGTTGCAGCCTCCCCATCCCAAATCCCAGTCCCCAGGTCTTTCTCAAGCCAGATCCTGACATGGTGGAGTTGAATTTTGCCACCAGAAACTTGAGCTTCATCAGATCTTTGGTGCACAACCAGTATCAATAGACAGGCTCTGTAAGAGAAGATACTTTGCCTGTGTGCCAGCATGAAGGAACCATGCAGATCTCTGGAGAGCAGAATTAGGCTAAAAATCAGTCCTTGGAAATGTAACTTCTGTTCTGGAGGGTTGGAAATAATAAATGAGTGCTTCATGGAGAAAAAAATGTAATATCAGTTCTTCTGCAGAGTCCCCAAAATGAAGAACCTTCTCCCCAAATCAGGTTGTTGCCTTGAGTCCAGAGGGATCCATGGGTAAAGTGGCTCAGCCCATGGTTTCTGAAAGATGTAAAATTGGTAAAATTTTTCCTGGAGTGAGTTTGAGCAAGAGCCCAGAACTGGTGGTCACCACGTGGGGAAATTCTCTGTGGCAATTCTGGAGCTCCTGCAGTGATTATAAACAGAAGAATAGACCAGGTTTTTATCCAGGTTTAGCAGTGAAAATATCCTGTTTTGGCATTGCAGCACATTGCAGAGCTCTCTGCAGTGGGAGAGCTCTCTCTTGTCAGGCCAATTGTCCTTCAGCTGAATTCCCCACTGAGAAACAGAGTCACCATTTGAAAGTTTAAGGAATTCTTCAGAAACCAACCGCAGGTTTCTTTAGGTGGAATAATGTGAGATAATTGGTTGGGCTTACTAATCTTGGATGTCTTTTCTAACCTTAATGATTCTGTGTCACCTTATCCCTTCAGGGATGTGGGAGACCCTTGCAACAGGGATGGACAATTGCAGTCAGTGCATCCCTTGGCTGGATCTCCTTTATTTGGGATCCACTCGCAGGGCTTTGCATAGAAGCTGTTGGACCTCCCATCCAAGGGAGATCTGCATGCTGAGACCCAGCAGGCCCTGTCCTTCTGCTCTTGCTCTGAAGTCCTGTGACTGGGTTTGGAGGTTCCTCAGGCTTCCTCCTCCTTGTCCTCCTCTGCTCTACTTCCTGCTGGACACAGAGATACCAGAAAGTGGGATTTGATACGAGTCCGGAGAGCAGGAGGCAAGCCCTGAGCGAATGACTCGTGGTTAATGCCAGTGTTTGCTCCTACAAATATCTGTTCTGAGGGGAAACCAAGGGCAGTTTCCTTAGTTCAGGGTTCACTTGGGCATTTTTACTTTTCCCCAGGTGTCAACTCTCAGGATGATGCAGATTCCACAGACCTAGGACAAGCCTCGACCACCAAGGGCGCAGAAAACCCCACGACAACCTTGTCTGCAGCTACTACAGGGCCTTCACCAACCCCCTCTGCACCACCACCTACCACAACTAAAGCCGCCACCATCTCCCCGATGAGTGCTCAGCCCTCTGTGGGAAGAGCCACCACTGTTCAACCCACAACCAACCCAGCAACGTCACCAGCCTCTGCTGCCACGGCACCAACAGGAACCACCCCTACAGCATCAAGGGCCACCCCACCTGCTGCCACCACCCCATCCCAGCCGTCTGGGCAGGACAGCTCCTCACACAGCACCAGCAACCCCAAAACCACCACTGCTGCAAACCCCTCTACTTCCCAGCAGCTCAGTGGGGCTACAACCAGTTCAGGAAGCTTGGGGACCACCACTGCTGGAAAGCCTGACCAAGCTCAAGCTCAAGGGACCAGCCCTCCTGGAGCTGTGGGGACTGCTAGCACATCCTCTCCCAGTTCTCACCCTCAGGGAAACCAGCCTTTGGATCCCTTGCCCAACACCGCTGTGAGCGCCCCGGTGCCGAGGACTGACCCTTCCCAAAGCTCTAAGGACTGTGCTGTCTCTCCTTCCTCATGTGCCACCAAGCAGCCTCCTTCTTCTTCCAGTTCTCCAGTCCAGGGACCGATCAATTCCACGAGTCCTGGAAGCACTTCTGTTTCCCCTCCCACTGGATCTCCGTCCATCCCCACCACTCCGACGTCACAACCCGGCAGCAAAGACATGGTCCCAGAGGCAGCCACCACGAGAGCTCCTGGGGCAGGTAACAGAAGTCAGAAACCTTGGTTTCTTGCGCTGGGGAAGCCTTTTTGTGTTCCTCTAAACACCTCCTGCCATTATGGGCTGTCACCACCTTGTCTCATTTTTGGACTTCCCAGTGCCTTTGTCCGTGTGACAATGCGCGTTTAGGTCCCCATTGTCCTCAGTGGAGGTCGAGTCACTGCTGTCAGTGAAATCTAAGGAGTGAATCAGCTGGCAAGTGCAGGCACTGGCTTTTGGATGGAATAAACAGTGCCTGGAGCACCATCAGCTGCAGTGACTCGATCTCCAGTGACAGAGAACGGGAGCAGCCGCGAAGGTTGGGGACTGAAGCGGGAGAGCTGGGGAAGCAGAGTGACAGCCCCGGAATGCTGCCTCTGGAAGGTCCCTGGTGCAGCTGACAGCTTAGGGAAGGCTGTCTGGGCATGCACAGAAAATGAGCTTTAGATGACTAAGGAGATTTTGTGGCTAAACTCTGAGTTTACGGCCCCTGAGGAGTCTGACTTTGGTAGGACGTTCAGCAGTGCTGCGGGAGGGCTTTGGCTGCTGACTCCTGTCTGAGCAGCATTAGGAGTGTCCACGTGCCTTTTAGGATCTTGCTGAGCACCATTAAGGGGTTTTCTCTGACCTCTGGAACTTTACAGAGTCCTGTTAGTTCCTAAATGTCCCGGTGAGGCACAGTTTAGCCTCCCAATTTTGTCATTTTGTCTGTTGGCATTTACAGGGAAGTCATCATCCAGTGGGGCTGTGAGGGCTCCATGGAGCCTTCCAGACTTGGCTGGGATTGTGGGTTCAGCTCACACCTGGCTCTGAATAAAAGCTGTGATCACACTGGAGCCCTTCATTATCATCCCCTGGAAAATGATGCTCTTGACCCAATTTCCTGGTACCTGAAATACAGAAGCCACTCAAAAACCATCCCCATCCCACTCAGCCTCCCAGCTGATGGCATCACTAAATGGGCCAAGGTTTTCTTGCAAAGCCACCTTCACTGGCTTCCCCCAAGTCATGTTTTCAGTGTGGGGGCAGGAATGAGGTGAAATGGGTATTTTTATGAAGGATGTTTCTTTTTCCTTTCTTTCCCATTCTGCTCCACAGGACTGTTCTCCACGGAAGGATGATACATAAAATTATGTTAATTCAAATTTCATCTCAAGCATTAAGCCTGAAGAGGTCTAAAAAACCCTTTATATTTAATAAATAGTTGACAGAATGCATGAGAAACAGATGGCTTTGGAATTAATTCTCTCCTGGAGCCATCAGAATGTGTCTGGGAAAAAAATACCCCTCATCTTTTTGGTGGAAGAGGGAGGAGCCCCAAAAGCAATCAGGCTGTGAACATCCTGTGGCATTTTAATTCTTTTTGTCAGCACTTAAGGATGAATTAGGAAGGCAGGGATGAAGATCTGTGTCTTCAGAGGGAGCTGGGGAGGCAGGAGGCTGCTGTGCTCCTTGCACTACTCCCACTCTACAAACAATTCTAAGATGCTACAGACCTTAACCAAGTCCCCAGAGGTGACCTCAGCTATCAGAGACACCTGCATGGGGCTGGTAGATTTGGGACTTGTGCCCTTCTGGAGGATCAGGACACCCCAGGCTGTCTCCTGCAGAACCAGGCACTACTTCTAAGCTGGTCACCCTGGAATTTTTCCATGGAGGTGCAGTCAGCAGAGGTTCTGGCATTACATCCCCTCTCAACAGAGGTGGTGGCAGGTTCTGGGTAGCCAAGTCAGCCTCTGCTGAGGAAATCTCCATGGAAGGCACCCCAGATAAAGTGAAATGAGGGTCACCCCATACTCCTAAGTGGTCACCCAGCTATCCACACACAGCCATCCAATGGCCTTTGGTTCCTCTCTCCAGAACAGTCTGCTGGGTTTCAGCAGCAGAAAATAAAATCAATAATCATATCCTTTCCATGTCAAAGTTAATTTTAAAAAAATACATAAAATTAAAGAAGCAACCTAAAGCCTCTCCAGCCTTTGGCACAATGAACTCTAAGGCAGGGCTAGAGCTGAAAACTGATTTTGAGGTGATCCCTGACACAGCTGTGCCAGCTGTATCCTCTATACTGTGTCAGTGTCTCTCTGCTTGTTTTTTGGTGCATATTGGGGAGCCAGACCAGAGCACCCACAGCGATGGATCTGCATCAGCCAAACCCACCAGTGCCTCCCAGAGCCCTTCCAGTGCCCAGACAGCAGCCCCAGCCCCAGGGAACCAGACAGACCAGACAGGGAGCTGCAGTCCTGGCCACGAGCAGCCCAACATTTCTTCCGAAAACAAGGTAACAGCTGCCATCCCACGAGCACATGAAGTCTGCAGCTCTTCTCACTCTTCCTGTGGCAGAGAGAGAGAGATCTGCCAGCAAAGTAACTCCAGGTTGTAGAATCACAGAACTCTTTGGGTTGGAAAGGACCTTTAGAGGTCATTCACTCCCATTCCTTCCTCCTGGAGCTTTCCAGAGAAGAGACAATGAGGATGGAGGTGAAGGGGAGCATGTCCAGGGGAGGGGTCTAGAGCATCAGGAGCAGCTAAGGGAGCTGGGGAGGCTCAGCCTGGAGAAAAGGAGGCTCAGGGGGAACCTTCTGGCTCTGCACAAGTCCCTGAGAGGAGGGGGCAGCTAGGAGGAGTCAGGCTCTCTTCTCAGGAAACAAATGATGAGCTGATGAATTGATGACCAACTGTCCTTCCAACCTTTGCCCGCCGCTGAAAGTTGCTTTTCTTCTGCCTTTCCAGCTCATATGTGATGACCAGGTGCAACATATCAGCCCCACCATTCAGCTGAAAGAAGCCAGAAGCTGTGTGAGTACCACCTTTTTGACTTCTATGGAGAATTAGCAGCTGTTGGAGGTCAGTTCTTAACCTGTGGTGCTCTGAGCATATGAGAAAAAGCTCAGAAATTAGAATAATTTCATCAAAGACGCAGCCAATGCTAAATGGTGACTGCAAACCCACACCCAGCAGTGTCACCACTGGGGGATGTGGCAAGAGGAGAAGAGTGTAGCCTTCTTCAAGAAGAAGGCCCAGCTGCACCGACCCAGGGAAACTTTAAAGGGTAAATCTTTCCCTATGCTCGCAGGAAAGCTTTTTGCCTAAACTGAGGGGCTGGAATTTTGTCCCAAAACCCAAGGAAAAAACTGAGGTGTTCCTCCACAGTTACAGTGCACTTGTGAGATCTTGCACCTCACACTGGGGTAGGGTGGCATCCAACTGCAGAACAACTGGGAGGCAGAGGAGCCTGGAGTTAGGGACTCACTGTGCTCCTTGAGGCTCTCACAGAACCCTAAAGTGAGAGGAAAAAACTCCATTTCACTTGTTTCAGATCCTCTACAAGGCCAGGGAGCAGTCAAATGTGGTGGAAAGGCTGGGGACAGGCAAGCCCAGCCCAGGACCACACACCAAGACCCCTCTGGTGGGTGGGCACTGCCTGCTGGTGCTCCTGGGGGATGTCAGAATGGTTCTGGTGGAAACTGTGAGCTTCCTGCAGTAGGGAAGAGGATCTGATAAATTCCAAATAGGAAGAACTTTTAAGCTGGTGATAAAGAGGAAGAGACATCAGTAAATGGTGATGTTCTGACGCTGACTGTGGATATTGCTCAGGGTGGTTTTGGCATGGTAATGCTCTGGTTTCTGGCAGTGTAAGCAGTGAAAAATGGGCACTTCAGGGACCTTCTCACAGCCTGTGCCGTCAGCAGGGACATCTTCCACTATCCCAGAGTGCTCTAAGCCACGTCCGGCCTGGCCTTGGACACTTCCAGAGATCCAGGGGCAGCCACAGCTTCTCTGGACAACCTGTGCCAGGGCCTCTCACATTGAGAGTAAATAATTTCTTCCTAATATCTAATCTAAATCTCTCCTTTTTAAATTTAAAGCCATTCCCCTTTGTCCTTTCACTCCCTGTCCTAAGTGAATCACAGAATCAGCCGAGGTGGAAGGGACCCTCAAGTGAAGCCACACTGTGTTCACAAAACCCCTTCAGGCACTTTGTGAATGCAACTACTGACCAGAGAAGCTCTTGAAATTCCCTGTGCCTGGGTGATGGCCCTGCCTGGCATCCCTGGAAAGGTCTTTGACCTCCCAACATCACCCACGGTGCACCTGGAGGAGGGAAAGTACCTGCCTGCTGTCTGTTGTCACCTTCTACTCTGGCTGCTGCTGGGTGTAAGTGCTCCTTGCCCACCCACCTGCAGAAGTGGTGATGTCCTCAGGGATTCTGAGGATGACTCCAAGAAGGGACCTTATTTCCATAAAGCCCCAGCAGGACAGTTTCTCCTGACACCATCCCTCTCCCCGTGTAATGTCTGGACACGGCTGCAGGTTCATGCTGGAAAAGCTTCTCATCAAATTTTGTACAGAATATATAAAAATATTCAATCAGATTGGCAAAATCCAGTTTTGGAGCCTAAAAGGACTTAGGACCATGGTGGTGTTTAAAGCTTTCCCCCTCCTTGTGGGCACAGTGATGTTCCAAAGCTGCTGCCCTTCCCTTGGAGCTGTGCTGGGAGGCTTTTGGAAGCAGGGCTGGTGAGGCTGGGAAGCACCAGCGAGCTGAGGGACGGGCAGACACCACATCTTGGCATCATGGCCCGCTCCAGGGCCATGGGAGCATTGGAGCTGGCGAGCCAGGGAGTCTCCCACCCTGCTTCCCTTTGACTCCTCTGGGTGCAATAACGAGCAGAGCATTGTTAGCACAGAACACCAGTGACGCCCCAAAAACAGCCACAGAAAGGCTGCAGGGCTGCAGGGGTGCATCCTCCCATCCCATCGCCCTCCCTGGCTGCCAAAGTGCCTCCCTCCCACTCACCCTTAACTTTCCACTCGTTGTATTCCCGAAAATTGCAGCCCATTCCGTGCCTCCCAAGCCGAGCAGATAACGGAGAAATGGCACTATCTGGTTTCCCTGCTTTGTAGGCCCGGTAAACACGGCCCTGGCCAAATCCTGACAGCAAAGTGAAAAAATCCTTTGCGTTTCACAAGCCGTGGGAAAACAGGAAAGTGTGTGCTATAAGGAGAAGTGTTCCAGAAACAGCTCCAGTCCTGCTCCGAGAACAAGCCAGAGCCGGGGTGGCATTGTACTGAAAATTCAGATCCAGCAAGAAGCCAGGGAAGCATCAAGGGCCATGTGGGGCACCCGTGGTGGGGGACAAGTGTGGATCACACAGGGAAAGGGAGAGGACACTGCAGAGCTGCCCACCCCCTGCACTGCTGGGCTGGTGGGGCAGCACAGGACCCCTGAAAACAGTTGGGACTGAACCCAGGAACTGCAGACATTTCACCCCACCACACCTCTCTCTCCAGAAAAAAAAAGAACTCAAACTATAAATCCTAAAAAAACCCCAAATATATAGCTGGTATCACTTTGTGGGCTGTAGGGGTTTCACAGGCTGGTTGGTTCCCTGCATCCTTCCTCTAAAGGTGATGCTTTGAACCAGTGCTGAACAGTTTGGTCCATGTTCCCCCACCTTCTCCTTCTCCTTCCTTTGATTCCAGCAGCATCAGAAGGAGTTTTTAATAAGGCTTACTAGCTCAATGCCTCACATTCTATAGGATTTCTTCCAAGGCCTGGCTCACAAATGTATTTTCAGTTGAGTTGTTCCTGCTTTGGAATGGACAGGTGGAGGATGGATGGATGGATGGATGGATGGATGGATGGATGGATGGATGGACGGACGGATGCTCTGCTCATCCCAACCCCAGAATGAGTTAGGTGAAGCAGGAGGTGATGGTGACAGAGGTGGTTGGTGTAGCCAGAGCTGAGGTTCAGCCACACAGCCCCGTGTCCATCTCCCAGGGGTTCCTCCTCCATCGGGTCCCCCACCTGGACACAGATGTGCCAGAGGAGCTCAGTGAGTGGATGCTGGGGAGCACCAGAAGCTGCTGCAGTGGGGGATACAAAAGCCACAGCAGGACCAACGGGAATTGCTGTGTGACACCCACTTGTCTGGGGACACAGGACAGTCCCTGGAGCAGGTGGAGGGACTCCCTCGCCGAGCAGGGTCGTGGTCCCCCCTCACCCCGCGCAGCTGGCGGGGGTGGTTTGTTGACTCAAGTGCTGTTACCTCACTCGGGGATGTTGGTTTTACGTCCCCACCAGTGTGGGAACCGGATCCGAGCGCTCGGCAGCGCCTGTCAACTCCGGCCAAGGAATGCGAGCGGCTCCGGCGGCCGAGGGGGAGCTGCCAGGGGCATCCCTGCCGGCCCGGCGGCCTCTCCCTGCCCCTCTCCAGCCCTGGAGAGGCCCAATCCCTCCAGCTGACCCTCTGGAGGGCTTTAGGCACTGTTCACCAGCTGCCAGTGAAGTGGTCTCAGCGAGGTTTTAGCCTCTCATCCCATTTCTCTCCCCACCCAAAAAAGGGTCTTTTTTTTTTATCCCGTGGGGTGGTAGGGGAAGAAACAGGTTATTGAGGGCTGGTGAATGCAGAGCTGTGGCAAAACCTGGGGAAGGAGGATGCAGGGAGGCAGCAGAGACTTTCTCTTCCTCTGCCAAGCAGAAAATGCTGCACAGACAGGGATTGGTGAATCACAGGACATTCCAAGCGTAGGAGCACAACCCAGCGTCCAGACGTGATAAAACCACCGCCACCACCGAGCTGCAGCCCCCTCCCTCCTCCCTGTCCTGCTGGGAACCAGCTTTCCAGGGAATGCTGCCCTCGGGCTGGCCCGGCTGGGGCAGACTCCCCATCCTGCTCGTTTCCCAGGGATGTACAACCCCACAGAGGGGCCCCGGGGGAGTTGTCCCACTGCAAAGTGAAAGGACAGGAGAGGGACAGTGGCTGTTCCCAGGGGCAGCTGGGGCCTCACGATGCTGAGCTCACCCTCGCACTGTACCCGGGGCCAGCCTTCCGCCCCGGCAAGTGCATCCTGTCTCCACTGCTGCTTCCCAAATATTTAGATAAGATAGGGTGAGATTAGGTGCGTCCCTGGGCCAGGCAGCTCCCATCCCTGTGGTGCAGCAAGCGGGGTGCTGCTGGTCAAAGGTGGTGTTGGGATGGGAGAGGAAGGTTTGGGGTGATGGAGCAAGCAGGAGCAGAGCCTTTCCCAGTCAGACACCTCATTTCAGCAGGGATTGAGGAATTTTACACGCAGGAACACCTGCACAGGAAGGACTTGAGCCCTCAGGAGCTGTTCATACAGCACCTCTCATTCAGGACCTGTGAGGGCCAGGTCTGTGCACAGAAACATGGAATCATTTAGGCTGGAAAAGCCCTCTAAAATCATCAATTGCTACCACTAACCCAGCACTACCAAATCCACCACTAACCCATGTCCCCAAGTGTCACATCCATGTCAGGATCTGTGCAGGCAGGAGGGTGATCCCCTCTACCTTAGTGAGCTCCCAGACGCTACAAAGCACTGAGCAAAAAACCTCAGTAACACCTCAGAGGGAGCATGGGCTCCATCCACCCCTCTGGATCTCGCCAGGGATGCTTTGGTTTGCCCAGAGAAGCTGTGGCTTCCCTATCCCTGGAAGTGCTGAAGGCCAGGTTGGATGGGGCTTGGAGCAATCTGAACTGAGGAAGGGGGTGGAACTGGATGATGTTTTGGGTCCCTTCTAACCCAAACCATTCCATGATTCATTCTGTGATCCTATCCAAAAGCAGGACACCCTCTCTTGCTCTTCCCTGCAGAGCTGTGGGGAAGCTCTAGGCAGGACAGGGGTCTGTGTTGGTGGGGACAGAGGGTAGAAAGGCTGGAGATGCCACTGGGGGAACTGTGGGGCTGCACAGCCCTGCCCTGCTGTGGCCCCCTGGCCTCCCCAGCTCCCCCACCCGCTTCCCTCAGGGACCTGCTATTCCTGGAACACCGAAAGCTGTGGCTCACAGATAAGGCTGGTGCAGGGCCCCGGTGAGGAACGGCAGCCAAGAGCTCGGCTTCTTGTAAAGAAACTACTTTTAAACTTTTCCTGGTCCCTGGGAGGGCCGGCGGCAGCCGGGCAGTGCAAAGGGATGAGGGAAGATCACAGAATCTGTTTGGTGGGGAAAGACCTTTGAGATCACCCAGCCCAACCTATGTCCCAACACCACCTTGTCAAGCAGGCCATGGCACCGAGTGGCACATCCAGCCTTAAAGGGGTCATTCTGTAAGGGTGGGACACCCTGCAGCCCTGGCGATGGGGCGGGAGGTTGTCCCTGGGTGCGGGAGCAGTGCTGACCCTCGCTGTCACCGCAGGCCGAGTGGAGGAAGGCCAGCAGCAACAACTCCTTCTATGAGAGCTTCTGCTCCACGGCCCAGCACGCGTTTGATGGCGTCAAGGACAGGTGCACGGTGATGCTGATGGCCTGCAAGCCCAAGTCCCACCACTGGGCCGTGTGGGTGGTCCTGCACAGTGAGTATGACCCCACCCTCCTGCTGCACTGGGACAGGGTGGCACTGGGGACCTGGAGCCCTCAGCTCTACTAGGGCTTGGCCAAAGGGCTCTGTTCCCGCAGCTGCCCCATCCCAGTGGTTTGGGGGAGGCACAACAATCCCAGAAATGAGCTTTGTGCCCCAAGGAATGCACCAGATGTTGAGTCAAGGCACTGACCAGTCTTCAGGAGGAAGAATTCTTCCCAGGAGGTTAAAACTGAGTGTCCAGTTCAAATCCTTCCCCAAAGACCCCAGAGAAAACTTCTTGTTCATGTCAGAGCCCTGAGCTCTGTTGGGATACCCAGCTCAGCCTGGGAGTGCCCAAATGTTGCTTTAGGTCCAGGTTGCCTGGGAGATTGAGACATCCTCTGCCCTAGCATGAGGGGGAGGAAGGCCTGAGCTCCATCCTGCTCTTACTCATCACCAGACCAGGGGTTGGGTGGGTGATCCAGATTCCACATCCAACTTCAGAGAAGACACTCAGGCACTGGGGATTCATCCTTGAGCAGCCAGGTACAGCCCCTCGCTGGGCTTGCTCGTAAATCACCCACTGGAGATGGATGGGGGGTCTGGGAGCTCTGGGGCTGCCCCCCTTCCAGAGGAGATCCTGGCTCCTTGCCTGGCTGTGAAACCTTCAAGGGTTGGCTTCAGCTCCAGACATCTTCATCCTCCTCCTCCAGAAAAGAGGTGCCCCTCTCACCAGGGGATGGTGGCACAACCTGTCCCCTCTCCACACCCTGAGCTCACTGAAGCCTCTTTCCTCCCCCAGTTCCCTTGGACTCTGAAGAAGTCCTCAAGGAGCTGAAGGAGAAGAAGAACAAGTTAGACGAGGTAAGAGGGTCTCTGGTCACAGCACAACTGCCCCATTGGTGTCCCCCAAAGGGGGGTGGCACAGGAGCCTGACCTGTCCCTTGTGTGGCAGCTCGGCATTGCCAACATCACCTCTGACAAAATGGTGGAGGACATGACCATCAACGACGAGTTCAGCACCCCCTTGATCATCACCATCATCACCCTGGCCGGGTCCCTGCTGCTCATCGCAGCCATCTACGGCTGCCACCAGCGCTTCTCCCAGAAAAAGGACCAGGTAAGGTGGCAGAGGGGTGGGACAGGTATCCCAAGACCTTTCCATCCCGGAGGCATCTCCAGGAGATGAGGATCATCGGTGTTGCTGTCTCTGCTGGTGGAGACATCCTGGCTTGCCCAGTGGGCATCACCCCGGGTTGTAATTTTGACAAGAAAGGCTTTCTCAACCCAAAACCCCATTTCAGAAACTAGCTGGACCCCTCATAAAAATTTCTTGAAATACTTTTATGAATAATGAAGCTGGGTTGGGTGCCCAGAATCACCCCCAGGGGTGCCTGGGGGGCCCAAGTTGTGTGCAGGGAAGAAGGAGGGCATCAGCAGGAGAGGCATTGGCACCACAGGGCTCAGCCTTTGCAAGAGCTGGGCCAGGGCCAAGTTTCAGAGCAGCAGCAGCAGTAGGATTTAAGGAAGAATCAACACGGAAAGAGAAAAAAATGTGATTTTTATGTCAGGAAGCAATCCTAGGTGATTTTAGTGCAGCCTGCACCTGCAAGGACTGGCCATTCCCATGCCCTGGGGCACCGAGGTTTGCACTGGTCCCAGCTGCTGTTCCTGAGGATTTAGCTCTGGGACAGACAGAAACAGAAGGAGGAAAGAACTATGAAATCAGATTATCCAATCAGGGTACACCACCCTCCCGATGGAGAAGCAAACATACTTCACTCTTACTTTAAATAATTTTCCCCTGGACCAGCTCATCCTTTCTCAGAGATCCCAACCTCTGCCCTGTGGGAAAACAAGGGATAAAGCTTTAAATATTTACAGTGCAAGGTAGGTGAACACAGGAGGGAGGGAAGAGCAAGCCAATGCCACTGTCAGACTTGTTTGTACTTACCAGGCTTGATTTTTTGGGAAGAAATAGGGAAAGATGCAAGACCTCAATAAATATTTGATCTGCGCTGTGGTCCCCCTTGGAGTTTCATCATCCCTTGCATAAAACCTGGCTGGCTGGGGTGAAAAACATCCCAGCAGGGACAGAGAACAGCACAACATGCCCCATGTTGTTCAGAAAACAGGTAGAAATAAGGTATTTTTAGTGTTGGGAACACATGTCCCTAAAATAACCTGGTGCAGAGGAATAGGTACCAGTCCCACTTGGATGTTCCAGAGGTAAATTCCCACCAGGCACAGAGTAAAGTAGCAAAACCAAAGCAAGGCATGTCAGTTCCAAAAATCAAACATATTCCTCCTTCCTGGCTTTGTTTTCGGGTGGTTTCTTTTGTTTTCCTCCTGTTTCGTTTCTAAAAATGACTTGAAAGTTTTTTTTTTTCTATTTTATTTTTTTTCCCTCCAACCACCCCCCCCCCCCCCCCCCCCCCCCCCCCCCCTGCTGTTTTATCTTGGAAATACCCAGAACATCCACCCTGATGTCCCCGGGTTTGATGATGGACATGTGGCCCTGATCTTTAATGTGAGTTCCAACACAGGGATCGGAGGGGCGGGCGCCGCATCCGTAACACCCCCGGCTCTCACCTCCGGTGCTTTTAACAGGCCCAGGAGCTTTTAACAGGACTAAAGCCCAGCTTTACAGCCCCCTTCCCCTCGCTGCATGGCTGGAGGGTGCCTCGCCGTGGTGGGAGACCAGCAACCCCACAGAGAAGCAGCCCTTGGGAGAGCCCAGGGGTGACCTCTGCTTTGGAACATCTCCTGATCCCCACCCTGCAACGAGTGGCTCAGGGGACCCCCAGCAGTGCCTCTGCAGCCCCGCTGCCAGTGCCAAGTGTTTGCTTCTCCATCCCTTTCCTTCTCCATGGATTCCCTCCCACGCCTGTCTCCTGACATTTACTAGGAGCGCTGTAATAGAGCAAGCTGTGAATCCAGGCAGGTTTTAACAGGGCTTCCCAAAAAGGGCTGAGCAAGGACTGCAGGTCCCCACTGAATCCTTCCAGGGAAGGAAAGGGATGCAGGACCCACCGAGAGCCCTGTGCTTCCCAAAAAGGGCTGAGCAAGGACTGCAGTTCCCCACTGATCTCTCTAGGGAAGGATAAGGATGAAGGAGCCCAGGTGATTGCAAAATTAGGATGGGTTGGGGGGTTCTGCCAAGGGATGAAGGAGTTGGAGCCTGAAGCACATCACACCAAAGGACCAGGGTGATAAAGTGCCTGATTCCATCTTTCCCTGCATGATATTTCCACTGAGAGTTTCAGAATGAGGAGGGATACTGCTCAAGAGCTGGCTGGTGGGACCTGCACCTGGGTAAAAGAGAAGAATAATAAAGCAACTAAAAAAGGACAGGGGTGGAGAGAAAGGGGGCAGGAGGAGCAGATTTGAGGTAGGGAGGCAGGACTTGGGATGCAGCGATGCTCAACCTCTTCCCAAGGTCCTGGGTGGAACAAACTGAAGCTGGCAGCTGCTCCTGAGGTTTTCCACATGTTTCTGGCTGCTCATTCCTCCTTCCCATCATCAGCAGTCTCTTCCTCTTGCCAGGTCCATGCTATTCCCTCGCTGCCCCCTGCCTCAACCTCACCATGACAGTCTCTCTATGTAGTTACATAAATCTATCTGGGGCACCTGTCACAGCTGGCTGGGAAGTGACAGCCCCGAGGTGACACTCACAGCGTGGCCAGGATGTTGTTCTGTGGGGTTGATGGTTTTCTTTCCTCATAGCAGCGCCTGACCGAGGAGATGCAGACCATGGAGAACGGCTACCACGACAACCCCACGCTGGAGGTCATGGAGACCTCCTCCGAAATGCAGGAGAAGAAAGTGAACCTCAATGGAGAGCTGGGGGACAGCTGGATCGTTCCTCTGGACACCCTCATGAAGGAGGACCTGGAGGAAGAGGAGGACACGCATTTATAAGATGCAGAACTTGTTCAAGAGAAAAACAACCGCCCCCCAAAAAAACCCCATAAGCCCTACACACACGCACACCAAACTCCAAAATAAGGCAAAATTCCCCCCCCAAAAGCAGAAAATCCCTTAATGAACTAATCATGGCCCCTTGTGCCACCACATGGGGTGCAGGATGGAAGAGGAAAGGACATGAGAAGACACCTCTGGGGCACATCAACACAAGCCACTTTGGTGGCCACATCTGGCCAAGCATCCTCCATCCCCCATCCACCTCCCACGCCAGACCAGACCAGCCATGGGCAAAGAGGGTGGCTTTGCTCCCGAAGAGCTGCTGGTGTCCCCTTCAGGCATGTCCCCTCCCATCCCACATCCGACCATGCCAGCTGCATCCTCCAGCTACAGAGGGACTCAAAAAAATCAGGAGAATGAAAGTAAACAGGACAGGAGATGGAGTGCGTCTGACAGCAAAGCAGCACCTGGCAATTACAGCTCGAAAATGCTCTGGCCCACGCTGTTTAGTCATCACCCTGCCCTCCCTGACACCCAGGTATTGAGTGAAAAAGCTAAACAGCCTGTTCCTTTTTAATCTGGTTTCCATCCTCTCCTCAGAGCTAAAACGCACAAGAGCCCCTCATTGTGCCACAGGCAAACAGATGCAGCGGGAGGGCGGGGATGAAGCAGTGCCAAGTGATGCTCAGCCCCACTGCCAAGGGCTGGGGAACAGATCCTGCACCCACGTGGAGACCGAGAGGGGTGCAGCAGCTTCTTGTTTTGAAAGGATGAGATGGAGGGAGAGGAAAAGGAGGAATTCCTCGAGTTTGTCCCTCTTAGGAAGGGTGTGGAGAGCGAGAGCAGTGCCTGGTCTCAAGCCCGGGTGTGATGTTGGGAGTTTTGTGGTGCAGGAGCCCAGCTCGGGTGCTGCATTTCCCTACAGAAGGATCACTTGCCTTCCAGGAACAGCATCCCACAGCCCTCATCCATCCTCCACGAGACTGTGGGACACATGCCCCACAATGGTTTGTGATTTTAGAGGGCATATTTTCCTGCGTGAGCAGCAGAAGAGGTAAAAGAGCAGCAGAACGTAAAGCCAAGGGAGCTTGGTGGCATTCAGGGTTTTCCACCAGTACAGCCCTTGGTGTTTCATCCCCTTGAGGCTTGAAAGCTCAGCCCACATTCTCGAGCTCTTCTTCACAAGCCACTAAAATAACAGAGATCTGCAAAGCAACTTCCAGCTCAGCAGCAAAGCCTGGGACTGAGCTTTGTCCTGCAGCCCTTGGTCTGTCACTGAAGTCCTTAAAGAGGAGAAGAAAAACATGGCTGGACTGAGGCCATTTCTGGATTTTGACTCCCCACCACAGCTCCTAAGTGGCTCTAAACGGCTGGGGAGAGTTTCATGCCTTTGCTCTGGTGAAGCAGCTCAGCCCTGGCAGAGGCAGGGATCAGTGGGCTCCATCCTCCACCACACAAGGACCTGAAGGTCACTGGGCTGAGTCCCTCTCCCAACGTGAGGATGGTGCTTGTCCCAAACCCTCTGCAAGCTAAAGGAGCTGCAGATAAGAGCAATGCCCAAACATGGCCCTTCCCCCTACTTGCCATAAACCAAGGCACAACGGGGAGATTTCCTTTGGGCTCTGCCACTGATTGGGATTTGCTCCATGGCTGCCCTGAATGAGGGGAAAAGCAGAGCCAAGCAATGGGAAGCTTGGAGAAAGCCTGGTGGAGCTGGGAGTACTCAGGAAGGAGAGGAGCAGGGTGGTTTGCCCAGCCCCATGACAGGTGCTGGCAGAAGATACAAGTGGCTCTTCCCCCTTCTGTCCTGCACCGAAGGGCAGAGTCTGAAGTGTTCAAACCTTTATATTTTTGTATGTAAATATTCCTGCTATTCATTAGCAATGTATCCCGCACACTTCACTTACCTGTGCACTGCACTATGGGGAAGTAATTTTGGAGGGGAGGGGAAATAAAAAATAAAATAAAAATTTAAAAATTATTAAAAATTTTTAAAAAAATTTAAAAGGAAAAAGCTAAAGGCCAGCCTGGTAGGGGATTAAAATTTGACATGAAGCAGGAAAACACCTCTTGCCCAGGTAACTCTGTGCCAAAGCTTTGTCCCTATTCAAGTCCAGCTCTTTAATGTGGCCATAAGGCTCAGAGAACTCAGCAATTACTCTGGTGAAGATTTGGCCTCCCCAGCTGCCCTGAGAGGTGAGCAGAGGGTCCTTGACCTCACATTTCTGTCCTTCCCAGAAAATAAACGCAGTGAAAACACAGGGCAGCAGCAATGCTGTGGCCACAGGGGCTGGAGCTGCCACGAGGACACCCCTGGCAGGGCATCTCCAGGAGGTCAGGCTTTGGCTTGTGCCTAAAGATTCCCCCTTCCCAGCAAAGAGATGCCAAAGTGCTTTAATGAGTCAGGTCCAAAGACTTTCCAAGAGAACCCTACAGAGGCTTGAGATCAAGTAACCTTAAATCTTTCCGAGCAGAGCAGTGAGGATATTAACTGCTCAGCAAGTGCTTATAGTGATTTATATTTGAATAGGAATTGTACATTTATTTATTTTTCCAGACATCATATTTTTAAACCACTAATATTTTATAGTAGATTTTCCTTCCCCTATTTAAAAGAACTATTTCCACAGGAAAAGAAAACAGTACTTTTTTTTTTTTTAATGTTGAGGACATTCTTTTTTTGGGAAAAAAAAAAAGTAGGAAATGCAGCAATGAGCATCTTTGGCCTTAACCCTTCCCTTCGTAGACTGTAGCCATAATTGTTAGACCAAAAATAATAAATAAATAAATAAATAGAAAGATTTACCGAGGCCTTTCCTTCCTCCCTGCCCCTCCTCCCTTCCCTGTGCTCCTCTTCTCTCCCCCAAACAGCTTTAACATCCCACATGTTGTACAAAGAGATTCCTGCTCTTACCTTTCGGTGAGAGCTTTACAAGCAGCTCAGATGTCCTTGCAAGAGACTTTTCTATTTTCAGATTCACGAGGAAACGTGTAAATACTTTTAGGAACATTTTATCTCCCGCTCACAGTGCCATGACCCAGCTGATGAGGTTGATACTGTGACTGCTGCCTAAGAAGACACACAAGTCATAATCCGTGAGGGACTGGAGAAGGAAAAACCTAATTCCCCAGGTTGAACCTGTCGAACCTTGCACATGTAGTAGAGCTCTTACATCTGTGTGTAGCAGCATCTCTCACGGGGACAGGAGTCTGATTTACACTGGAATTTACTGAGGAACTGGATTGTAAGAGATTATTCTTGCATTTTCCTACAAATATATTTTGAGAGCATCATGTATTTCTGTCAATAAACATTCTTATGTAAAAGACTCGTGTCTTTGGCTGAGTGAGGAGGGGGTGGGCTGGGCAGGGGACAAATTCCAGGGCCACAGGTCTGGAGATGCTCCATGGGAAAACACTGGACCAGCTGGAACAAAACCTACCCCAGACCTTCACAGAAGCCATCCATGGGAGAACCTGCATTTTTCCTATGCAGAAGGAAGTATTATAGTGTTGGAAAACCTATTCAATTTAAAAACCAGAGGACTCAGAGGGGTGGGAAGCTGGGGTGATATGAGCTCACTTGTTCGAGCTCTTGGTGCCTTCAGGATGACAGAGGGAAAAGCAGCTCACCCTTATTTCTGTATTTCACCCTTATTTATTTCTGCATTTCACCCTAACTCACTCCTGGCCTGCAGCCCCTCCTCACACACAGGTCAGGCTCTGGACGAGGGAATCAAACCTCACACCCATAAAGCAGGAGAGGCACCACCCAAGGGCAGCAGAGGGACAGCAGCAGTGTGAGCAGTTCAGTGGCTCTGCTGGCCTTGAAGTGCCCAAAATAAAACATCTTGTTCCAGGTTAAGTTTCTATTTATGTAAATTTTAAAAAAAGTAATTTGGTTGAATCAGATATTAAAAATCAGCATTTTGCTGCAGCCTATGTTCTAACTCAATGTTCTTCCCCAGCAGAAGTTCCTGTGAACGTTGGGAACACGCTGGATTTATGGGAGACTGACTGAGCTCATCAGTGACGTCAGGGAACAGGGCCAGACATAATGCACCACTGGTTTCACAATTTCTCCACCACTACAAGACCTTCACAGGCATTTTTCCACTCCCCGAAGCGATGTGAGAACAAACAGATCTTAAATCAACACCCTTGCTAGCATATACATTTTTATTAAGAAAAAAATGAACAAAATACATTCTCTCCTTATGTACATTACATACAACATAACTACATTTGTAGATATTCCTCGTGTCACTCATTCATTTATGTACAGCATGGGGCTCACACACCAACCCAGAAACCATCAAAGATGATTTATGCCAAGGAAGAAAATTAACACTCCAGGCTGAACAAAGATCATCCATAAAGAAAAGGGTGGGATGAGGAATCACCAGAGTCCAGGGAAGATGCCTGTACCCACCATGTGCTCAGCACAGGAGCAGTCAATATTTGACTTGCCTATTAAAAACACATGAGCAGTTCACAGCTCTCATCACCCCATGGATGCTTCTTTCCAGCCCAGGGTTGCCCACAGCTCTCAGCTCAGCTCTCCTGTGCTCAGGTGTCCCAGAACAACTGCAAGACAGACACCAAAGGGAATCCAGATGGACACCAGAGTCTGCAGGATTGCTGGGGAGGTGCAAATGCTTCAAGCTGGGTGCCAAAACAGAACAGAGAGGCCAAACTGTGGACAGAGGGTGGACACTCACACTTCCAGCACTAGGGAAGGAGAACCAGCTTTTGGGGGCCACACCAGAATGCACAGGACAAGATAATGAACACTGAAGGTCCAGACAAACAAACCATCACACACCACAGTGATACCATCAGAGTAGAGGCAACAGCTCAACAATCAGCTCAAAACCCCACCCCGAGCAGGTGATGGTGCCCAGCCAGCTCACTGGGTTTGACCCCAAGCTACCCAGGTCCTGCCTATGCCACCAACTCCCCCAAGAGGGGCAACTGCAGCAGTTTCAAAGGGCAAACATTTAACGAGGCTCAAGACTCCCAAAATGAGACAGGCTGCATCTCAGCATCTGAATGCACAACATGTACAACACCACCAGCCCACAAGGACGGGAATGTCACCTCCAATTAACTGCAAATGAGCCCACAGGCTTTCAATTTCTGTCCCTCAGCAAAGTGGTCTGCGTGGTTTGGGGCCTCCAATTCTCAAGACTCTTATGAACACATTTGTTTGTACAATTAAGCTCTTTTCTCTGGCTTACGGGCTCCCCAGCACCCCCTCATTTCCTGCTGTGGAGGAGGGAGTGCTGGAAGACACAGCAGAAAATACAGCTTTAGCAAATGGCAACAGCTACTAATAACGAGGGGTTTGTTTTCCTTTCCACTACCCCGCACAGCAGCTTCTGAAGTGAAGAGTGTTTTGCACATCAAAACATCAACGGGAGGGACAGGAATGAGGAGGGAGAGATGAAGGCAATATTCACCCTCCACTGCTACTTTGCATTCCCGATGACCACAGCAGACAGGAGGGGAAAACAAGTCAGCAGCACAGCAGCTCTCCATTTTCCCCTTTTAAGAGCTGATTTTTTATCAAAACCTCAAAAAAAACCCCCCAAAACAACCTCTTTTCAGCCTCAAAGTAGCCTTTTTAATGAACAGACCCTGTTCACACACCGCAGCACTTCTCTATTTAGTAAAACACTGAGTAATTGATTGAATCCCTTGGTTACTAAGTCAGGATATTTAAAGTGTATTTCCCTACCACTGGGGAGAAAAACCTATCCATTGCTATTTCAGATGTGGAGATGACTGCAACCACTGGAGCCACCACTGTGGTCCAGCCTCCCCACCACCGTAATAATTAAAAAGCACCTAATCTTCTTTAATCGAACTGGCAGCTTTCATCAGAAAGTTAAGAACATTTTTAGGTTTTAACAATCCCTTAAGGCAGCCAGACCTGATCCAAAAGCCAATAGTGCTGCACCACCTCTGGTCTATTTGAGCAGGGTTAAGCCCTACTGGCTTCCTCACAATTGCTGTGGAGAGAATAAAATTTATATTATTCTCTCTGGTGTCTTTGGGGTGGAGAGGGACCAAAGCTCGAGGTGAAGCTCCGGGACTAAAAGACCCTGATATTGCATCACTTCTTTCTGAAAAAGTGCCAGAGAATCCAGCTCACATTGTAAAATCAGCTCCAAACAGCAAAGCTACTGGTTAGTAGTTCTTCAAAGCCCTTCCACCTACTCACATCAGCCATCCCTGTATTACCCCCAAGATTATTTCTCTTCTCACTCCCTCTGCCTTGCTACGCTGCAGAAAGAAACCAAGCACCCCAATACTAGTGAAAGTTTTGTGATAATGAGAGCAGGTGCAGGAACCTAGGACAACTTGAGGGTTGATATCATCACCTTTTTCTTCTTTAGGCCACACAAAACAAACCCTGAGATGGGAAGGAAGGAGCATCACAGCACTGAATGTGAGGCCATGGAAGGGCACAAGTAAGTAAGTGTGTGCTGCAGTGGGAAATCATCTGCCACACTTCCCTGTCCTTATCCAGGATGAGAAACAGCCCTGGAAAGAGCAATGTAAATCACAAGGATCCTTCCCGATGGTTCAGAGGCAGAAGGAAGGAGTTTTGCAAAGGAAGCAAGTGGAGTTTGATGTGGGGAAACTGATGCTTCAATAACCTCTCCACAGCTCTCACCTTTAATTCCTCTGTAGGTACCCATTAAACTCAGGGAAGTCTGAAGCATTTTAACAGCAGTGAAGAGCCACACAGGGAAAGAAAATCCAGAATAAATGGGGGAATAACCAAGTGGTCATGCTTTGACCATCATACCTGCTAGGGATAAGACATGCCTTTCAAATTACTAGCAACCCAGAAAAGTAACCTGATAGAGCCAGTTTTGAGCTGTACACTCACATCCCTGTTTCCAGGAATGAACTGCAATTCCACACAGGAGCTGAACAGTCGAGTGAGTTCTGACTCACACTCTCCAGGTCATCAGTAAAAGCTCTGCTGACTTATAGCAAACAGCTGGAAGCCAAGGCAACCTGGAGCTGTGTCTGCACCAAGTACAAATTGAGATTTCAGGGTACCGAGGTGATGCACTGACAGCAGCTCCATTGGAAGCAGAGCACTGAATTTGGGTCACAGCAATATCTATCTAACAGAGTCCATGGAAGCAAAGCAGACAGCAGCAATGTGTTACCCTCAGGATCTGTGCTTGGGGAAGGTGAGCTCCACACCTCAGCCATGCAACTGCAATTACACACAATCCATGCAGCCATCGCATCCTCCTCGGAGGTTTAGGGACATAACCAAAGCACACGTGGATAATCCCAAAGTCCAGGCAGCTCTGCCAGGAATGCCAGAGGGATACCTGCTGGCATCCCCGTGAGGCTCTGCTGCGGGACTCTCCAGCAGCAATAAGCAGATCATTAACTGGCTTCCACTCCAAAACCGCGTTTGGATCCACTGCTTACGGATAAAAGCATCTGGAGTCAATTTATCCAAGCGCTGAGCCATGGACTCTTATCCTGGTTCCAGTACAGTAAACCTACTTTTTCCACTCCAACTTTTCATTATAATAGAAGCTTTCAGTAAAAGAGGGATTTTGCCTATAAGCCATTACCACAACTTGAATAATCTCCAGTATAACCTTTTCCATGACAGGATATGATTGGGTCTCCCATTCCCACAGGCATTTAGATACATTAACAAGCTTCTGACAGCACATTTACATTTCAACATTATTTACAGCTTATATACTACTACCAATCTATATCAAGAACAAGTCATATAGTTGTTCTTAAACTCTCCTCTCACAAAATAAGACCCATCTCCAAATTAACACATGTACTTATCAAAATAGGCCAAGCTCAGAGTTTCTATAATCTTCCCCCTAAATCAAAACATCAATAATTTTAATTTTTCAACTGGGTCCACCTCTGTTTCTGTAATAAGTACAGCTATAAAACAACACAAGCACTTCCAGAGACATACATGAACTGCTTTTACTGTCAGGACTTCACTTGACAATAGCCAAACATTCCTTAACTCTGAGCCAACTAATAAGCTAAAATTCAAAGCATACACGGGGACTCAAGGTTTCACAAGACATTTTTCCACTTTTAAAAACAAAGGGACCAAATGGAAACGTATCTACTAATTTTTGCCATTTTCCCCAGAAGTGGCACAGCATTACATCAGCAGAATTACTGCCTGTACAGAGACGGAGGTTGTACAGAAGTTACTCAAACTTAAAGTTCACTCAATAAGCTCTATGGAAGTATCTATTTCTCAATTCTGAAACGCAGGAGGCAGCCAGAGAGCTGATAGTATTTGTGTTACAGGTACCTACTACCCTCCTGCACTTAACACAAACAGCTTTACTGCTCATCTTTCTCACAGTAAGAGCAGCAAACAAGTTCGAAGCGTTTCTCAGGACTCTGCGCTGAATCCATCACTCTCCAGCACAGGTTGGCACAGCAGGGCCAGGTCAGCAAACAACTTTGGGACAGAGAAAACTCCCTTTGAAAAATGTGCACACATCAGGAAAATGGCTCAGCAAGCAGCTGTTCCACAAAGCCCTGCGGAAAACACTCTTCCAGAGTCATTACTCGGCTTTGGAAGGAGTTTCTTCTGGAAGAAGGAACAGCTCATGGAACCCTGGACACTCGTGGTTGCCAATTAAAGAAACACAGATGAGCTGTGGCAATCTTTGGCCACCAGCCTCACACACTTCTGCCACCCTCCTGCAAATAGGTGGGTCCAGTTAATTTCATTACTGACTCCTCAATCTTTAAACTGCAATCATTAAATCATTAAATTTTCAGGCTGGGTAACTATAATCAATGCCCAAAAAGTTTCAGCAATTTCATTTAACTGTGTCGCTCCAGGACAATTCACAAAGGGAAGCTTTTCTATGCTCTTCAGGAAAATTTCTAATTTCACTCTAATTACCACTGCACAAGGCAAAGCCTTAGAAAAGCTTTTCCAACTCGTGTTCCCAGATTGATTTTCCAAAATAAGAGGAAGATTTTGCTAACTGAAGTACTGGCAAGAACCTCCAGCCTGATCCCTGAGCCAGTGTGTACCTATGCACACCCAGAGCCATCCTGGGCAAACAAAACCAAATTCCAGAGGTTTATTTACACAACTGGGTACGACTACCTTAACTACCCATGCAAGATGCCACCCAGGGAAAGGGCAAACTGAACTTTTGCAAGACAAAATTCTCCTTCCTCATTATGCTCAGCAAAAGGAAGAAATTGTAAGAATAAACACATCACAAATATCATTAAAAGAGCCAGAAGATAGCAACTACAATTAATTTCAATTACCATTTTGCATCACTCTTCAGGCCTTCCCAGGACCAACACTAACTAATGGGATCCTCAAAATAAAAAGGCAAAAAGGTGGCTAAAGTGGCTATAATCTCATTTAACAACACGTAACAAAGTCCTTCTGCCACATGACAATATTTTGGGTCACATTGCAAGAGCAGAACGTGCTTGAACCCATTTTGGGAGAACTTTTAAGAACTTCTGCCTCGTGACTATTATGTGGGGTTGTGTAAGACAAACATTAACAAACTCACTTAATTCTACCTAATCCAAGTGACCAAAAAAAATTCTGAAGGGTTTTATTTCACTAAGAAAATGTGTCGCTTGACAGGAACAACATAAAGAATTATTTCTTGTTTTCCAAGGAGATGATCCACTGAAGGACATTGTAAGGGTTCAGAGTCAGTGAAGAACCAAACACAGGGATTTCAAAAGATATTTTTAAAAAAGCTAAACCAAGAGTGAAGTCTGGATGTCTGTACTAAGTTTACCCCACCCTGACTTACTCCAGCTTTAAAAGACAGCAGAACCTTGTACCTTTGGCTTTAAAGACTCCAGTCATGATGAATGAGTCCCTCTCTGACAAGGAACGACACTTTCCTTCGCAATACCTTATTTACAAGTTAACACAGAATTTACAAATAAAACTACTCACTGTAGTGCAAAGATTATGTGGTGTCAAGTTCATTCACAAAGTCACCTTATAATCTAAAGTAAAGGCAAATAGAGTATGTTTGTCTTGTCTAAGCTAAAGAGCAGCCTCAGACACAGCCTGCAAGCAACGATGGTGAGACTTCTCACGCACAGCTTGGATATTTATAACCTCGCATGCACTGGGCTGTGAAACATTTTCAGGTGGCTGTTTTCAGTTCCAGTGGGTTTCTTTACTGTTTGTATTTCAGACTTTCCATAATGAGCACGCCTAATGCTTTCCTGGAATACCACCAGTGTCTTTAAAGATCAGCATGCAATGAAATCCAAACTACCTGTGTCACTGCCTGACAACAAGTGGCTGGTTTTAAAAGGAAATTTATAATTCACTGCTCAGAATTTTTGGTTAGATTTTAAAGCAGGTAACACAGCATACATCAATGCAAAGAAATCATTTGACTCCAAGCCTTAAGGACAAAAGGAAGAAAAGACCCTTGGCAAAGCCACAGGAAGCCTTCCCTTTGGATTAACCTCTCTGGCCACACGGTGCCTCTGCTGCTCAACAAATAGCGCCGAGCTGAGCAAAGTTTCTGCTGGTTAATCACCAGCTGTAATCCATGAACTGTGCTGGCGCGAGCGGCATCGATCTGCTCGGGACAAAGGCAGGTCAATATTTGATCATCCTGAAGTGCTCTCGTTAGCTGGGACTGTCAGTCCTGCAGAAGCAACGTTCCCCTCGCTCAGACAAATCATCGATCTGCACAGCGCTACCAAACACGGAGCTGAGGCTGACCCCCGGCGCAGAGGACAACGAGTTTGGATTGAATTCCTGTCACACAAATCAGACCTGACACGATGCACTGCTCACCAGCAACACCATTCACAGCTCTGGCCGTCCCTGAGCTCCCCCTGTCTACTCGCCAGGGCTCCTCCACCAAGGTGGATCTTTTTTAGGGTTCTTTTAGCCACCCAAGGTGGACACACAACAGTTTATGAAGAACGTGGTTAATCAGAGAACTGTCACAAAGAGCATTTAACCATCTGACTGAAGCTGAGGACACACAAGCGATTAGATCAAGGGATAAAGGAGCACAGCAGCACTAAATTTAAGCACTGGAGGGTTGCAGAATTTTGGCTGGTTGCATTAGAAGTGCTCAGTTCAATCTCAATGGAAACAATACCTCAGCTGGAATATTCCCTCAGTACCTACATTTGTACTGTATAAATTCTACTTTAGTTAACAAAGCCTCAGCACAGGTAGCACACCACAAAGCCCAGCAGTGATATAAAACTTTCCATGTCAATGGGAAAAAAAAACCTGCCACATTCCAAACAAACAATTTCATCAGATTTCATTTCCCACACCAAGTGAATTTGTCCGCAGACATCTGATTTGCCATCCACTGAAGTGCACAATGTCTGAACAGTCTCAAGTGACAGGTTAAAAACACTTCATTTGCACAGTCCTCCCTGAAGACAAGCCTGGCCTCTGACACACTGTTCCTTTCTAAGTGATTAAACACTAGGATGAGGTTTTGAAATGATTTCTAATGCACCAGGACTACAAAAGTCACACAAAGAACATGATAAAGAGGCATTACAATCAAAGCAAGCAGACACTCGAGCTCTGAAAAAGACACTTGACTAACTCTTTTATTTCAAGAGTCCAAATCATCTTTGCACACACAGGACTTCCACCAAGTTCAACAGGAGCCACAGCGGGTGCAGCAATGATATCTGACTGGCATGAACACTGCTGGACAGAAAGTTTTGCAGTTTCATATAAATATTTACATCTGCCAGTGTGTACTGAATGCTCACAGACACCGTAAGCAGAGTTTCTAATGCTGGGTATGCATGTCCTTCATTCCACCTCACAGTGCAGCACCAAGCCCTTATGGTGTTTATAAAGAAGGCTTTCAGCAAAAGGAAGAATATATTTTCTATACATATACATCAGCTCATTTTCAGAGATTTATGCTAAGAAGGCCTCCCTCACATTCAGATCTAGCTCTAAAATGCATTGACAAGGGAGCTGCACTACACAGGAAGGAGACAAGCTGTTGGGAGCAACGCCCTGTACATGTACACATGGACAAACGCACACAGAAGCACATGGAAATGAAGACCAAATCTGCTTCAGAAATCCTACACCCATCGTGGGGTCAGGTTTGCAGAGGTTGGGGGTGTGTGTGGTGGAAGACCCAGTTCTGCCAGGCTCATTGAGGACCCACAGGGTTTCTCAGTGGAAGAGCTCAGCAGCTAAGAGATCAATCCCTGAAAAGGGGCCCATGCGGACAGCAACCGCACTCCCGTTTTCCAGTGGTATCTCCAAGGTTCCCTCTGGCCTGCCAGGTTTAAGTAGAAGGCTCCAGAGAACAGGAGACAGGGATGTAGGCAGACAGTTTAGATGGAGTCTCAGATGCAATCAGACATGACTGTCAGCACGACTCTGGGACAAGGAGACAGACGGCTTGGAACGCCTTCCCGCGACACACCGCGAGTACGAGATTCAGGACATAATTTACATCACCTCAACATGTGCCAGTGTCCTGCCACCGAGTTATTCAGCTGCTGAGGATGGAGTTGTAGGATAAAGCAATACATCATGACAAGCTACAAATGAGGAAAGAAAACTTCTTCCCCCTCTTCCTCAGGAAATACAAAATAAAACCCATCATCTTTAATCCGAGACAACTCACAAATCTCAAATTTTCCCCCACAGGCAAAAGATCACTGCATGACTGGGTTTTATTTCTTTTTCTTTTCCCCCCCCACCTTTTCATCTTACATCTGCTAACTCAAAATCCAAAGTCAGAAAAAATATATATATTTAGTCAGAAGTACGTCAGTTACATTTTATTAACCTACTCCAAGGGAAAAGCTCCAGGGATTCACCATACAAGTATAAAACCCCTTTCAAACACCTAGGGGTTACTATATCAACTTCATCCCAGCAGTCAATCAACGCAGTAAAAAAATTAAAATACTGAAAATGGATGCTTTTCCCCTCTTCCTTGTGTCCAGTGATTGCTCCGTTACAGCGTGATGAGGTCCACCAGGTTGCCTTTAGGAGGGGTCATGTTGTCTGGGAAGAAGTTGACTAGCGTGTCAAACAGCTGAGTTCTCTGGGCATACGTGTGGTCAACGTCTGAAAATCCTGGGGGAGGAAGGAAAGGGGAAAGTAAGTCAGTCCTCACAAGCCCAAACAGTTTAGCTGTGGAGTTGTCCATTTGGGATAAATGTTAACAGTTTGCTCCCTCTGCCTCCACTGACAAGGCTGCCAGCTCTCCGTCCCACTACTGTGAGCACATATACAGAGATTATGTCACCCCAAGCCAGCACTGCCATCAAAATGCCATAAAAAGTAATAAACAAATGCCTGTCAGGCTCACTGACAACCCTGAAGAAACGGGGGAAGCAGGAGTTCTCAGGGGACTGCTCTGATGTCCCAAAAAAACAAAATCCATGCAGCTATTTTTATTTGGTGCCTCGTTTCTTCTGTCCTCAGGCTTTCTTCATTATCTTCATTGCCATGACCAGAATTGCTCCTTGGATTGCTTGGAGTTTTCCTTGAGATAAGCTCTACTGACAGCAGGAGTCCCAACTCAGAGTTGGTATTTAGTCACTGGGCTTGCACCTGGCTGCATCTTGGCACACAGGAGCTTTGGAAGTTGGTTTCTGGAGTGCTGCCTCCCAACACGGCAGGGTTTGGTTTGCATTGTTTATCCAAATCCTACACTAAAACCATCAGCAAGAACAATAGGGCAGGCACACAACGATCTCCACTTTGGATTACTTCCATTGCTGCTATCTCAAAGGAATGCTTTTTAATTCAGTGAACTCACTCTTCAGTTCATCAAAATCACCAAGTTCATCAAATCAAGGAGGGCTGGGGTTTTTATTTTCAAAGCATCTCACAACATAAGTATCCTCCTATCCATAAAGCTAAAATCTGGATAAAGTATTGTACTGAGTCAAGAACTAATTCATCTTTAAAAACACTTAAAACTAGGGAGAAGTTTTGAGAGTGGTGAAGCACAGCCACAGGTTGTCCAAAGTAGCTGTGGATGTCCCATACCTGAAGTGTTCAAGGCCGGGATGGATGGGGCTTGGAGCAACCTGGGATAGTGGAAGGTGTCCCTACCCCTAGCAGAGGGAGTTGGAATAAGGCCCCTTCCAGCCCAAACCATTCTGCGTGTCTATGAAAAAAATCAACTTTTTTGAAACTTGGGTTTTCTCTCTTCAAAAGAAATTGATCTTATTGGGTCAACTCAACGTCTTCCAAACCACAGGAACGCAGCAGAGCTTCCACATTAAGCAGGCAGAAGTGCAGTGGGCTTCCTCTTTCCCTCAATTTCTTAGATTGAGAACGACACCATCAAAAACTGAAGTCATCCATTCTCTTTGCAAGAGATCTGTGACTTGAGGACACCCCAGCAGTACAAGGATGGAGCTTTCCTACAGCTCACCCAGGATAAGTCTCCAAGATCTCTTAAGGAGTTAACTGGACAGAGCAGTGAAACAAATCATGGCTTTGGCTCAGCCCTCCTGTTTCCAGCCTTTCACGCCACTGTTTTCTCCGCTCTTGACACTCTGCCCAAAGAACTCGTTCTGCAGAGAACAGAGCGAACCAAACTACTCACAGTAGTTTGCAGTTATCACAGCAAACAGAGCCGTAGCCATGCTGTGAGATTCCAAAGTGACATGACAGGAGGTGCTTTATTCTGACCAACGCTTCTGTTTACTTGGGTAACAGCAAAGGATCAGATGTAATAAGAGACACAAAATGATCCCAGGAGGCATTGGTTTAAAACCACTGATGTTGACAGATGTTTTAAATATGGGCTTGAGGCATTGGACACTGGTCATTATAAATAACCTCTCAAATGTCTGGGCAGTGGCACTTTGCATATTGAAAAGAGCCTGCAACGTTGATAGGAACTCTAACATTTGATATAAAAACCAGTAGAAACTAAGAGTAATTATCAAAGGGAACATCATGTAATTCCTCTGACACACAATACTCACCAAGAGTCGTGAAATCCGAGCCAGACTTAAATAATGCTGAGGCAAGAAGCTGAAACTGCAGAAGAGGAGGTAAAGGGACAAAGAAAGAAAAAAAATAAAAGTGTTATTAACCACACAGGCAAAAAAACCCCAAAGGATTCATAGAAGTCCAAGTAGCTTTAGAGTTGCTGTGTTTTCCCTACACAATCCTCAGAATTCCTGTGCCATACTCATGAATAACAGCAGCAGGCACTTTCACATGAGCACTACAATTTGTCACTTTGGCACAAGTTAGATGGTTTTTCCTAGAATCAGAGCAGTGTTGATGCAATGAAAGGTATTTTACTGAGAGCTCCAAAAATCTCGTTTTTTTACATGTAATTTTTTGCCTCTTTGGCAGAAGGTAGAGTCCCTTCCACACAATAACATTCCCAGGGATTAACATGGTACAGGCCCAGCAGCCGGGGATTAGATGGCACAAAATCAGGGTAACTGCTGGAGTGAGCATGAACTTCTTGAACACAGAGAAAGCTCTGCTCAGAGAAGCTGTGGGTGCCCCAAACCTGGCCATGTCCAAGGCCAGGTTGGATGGGGCCCTGAGCAACCTGATCTAGTGGGTGGCATCCCTGCCCATGGGCTGGAACTCAAGGATCCTTGAGGTCCATTCCAACCCAAACCATTCCATGACTCTAATGACAATAACCTTTCTGAACTGCCAGAGATCACCAATTTAAGGCAATATCTTAACTAAAAATAAAAATTCTTTGTTTGGGAACATCAAGACCATGAATAAAAATGCTTTAATCAATGCATTTGTGGTTTTATTCTCCCTTATGTCTCCCTGATAGTGATCACAGTGCCCTCCTCTGCCCCTCACTGCTGTTTCCAGTTACCCAAGGAACAGCAAAGCTTAGTGCTTTGTCATGTTCCTGTAAAGAAAGAGATTATTTCCTTAAAGCCTTGGAATCTTGTGTCTCCTGCCTGCGTGTCTTTTCAGCACACAGCCCGAAGGAAACAAGGGAGGGAAAAAACAGAAGAGAAGCAAATATGTTCAGGGAAGGAGTGTAAAGAAGAGCCAGGCATTACATACCCATCAATTTAGTTTCAATTTTGAGAAAAAATGGGAACACAGACAATTTGTAGGCATGTAGGAGTGGAGAAGGTGATGAGTAGCAGCCAACGTGAATTTGGCAACAACAAGTTGTAGCACATCAATCTGATTTCTCCTAGGAGGCAGAAGGCCCTAGGGATGGGACTTGGCAATAGACCTTGTCCATTCTGACTTTCATAGGAATTCTAACACTTTTATATGATATTTAAGGCATATTGTCAAGGCGTCACTTAGATTAAGCCAACAGGGAAAGGCAAACAGGTCAAATAACTTTACTGTGGGTGGCCATCAATGGATTGACATCAAAATGAAGCCTTGAATGAGGAGTGATTCATCTGTGCCCCAGGGTCAGCATCACCCTGGGTTTTCAGTGATAACCTGCCTGGCAGAACAGGGCAGGATCACCAGACCTTACACCACACTCAGACTGACTGCCAGCATGGAACAGACAGCTTTCCAACTGTTTTTCCACTTAATCCAAATTATAATGATGGATTGAGGTGCTTTTCAGCAGGGCTAAGTGCAAATTAACATAAACAGGAAAAAATCAGCAATACCAAACAGGTGCAGAGGCTCTGTGAAAATGCACTTAGGAGCTACAACAGATAAAATATTATAAAACTGATAAATGCAGGTAAAGGAGCAGAATCTTTAAATAAAATACTCTTGCTGTTATCAAAGTTTTAAAGTCTCCTCTATAATAAGGTGCCCATTTTGGGATGTCCCTGTATCAATTAGCAACATATGAGGAAAGCACCAGAAAAAAAATTAAGTGGTCTGAAAACCAAATTCTATGAAAAAAGCTCAAAGGAGTCAAGGCTACAGAGCCTCCACAGAACAATGGCCAAGGACAAAACTGTCAGAAATCACAAATGCAAAAGGCTGCTACAAAGAGTACATCTATAACCAAATGCAAGAAGCTACAAAAACATTTCAGTAAGACCAGTTTCAATGTGACATCAAGAGAAAAAACAGGCTAAAATAAGGACTGTAGTGTGCTGGGGTAAGTTTGCACCCTTTGGGGATAGTATGATGAGACAGATAAAGGACTGACAAACTGCAGATGAGGGGGGTGTAAAGTGCCCTCCTGAGTGTGAGGCTTGGTTAAACAAAATCACTGCAATGCCACACGTGGATTCCTCCGTGAGCCTCATTTGTGAGAGCAGCTTGGCTTCCCAGCAGCACCGTGCTTAAACAGCTGCCCAGCATAAATAGCTCCAAAAGTTCCAATAAAACCCATGGCTAAATCCGTGCAGCTTCTGAGAGCAAATGCCATGCCCTGGCCATCCTTCCCTCCCACACAATTGCCTCACAGGCCCGCTGCCAGCTGCCTGGTGGCACACGGAGCTGGGATAAAGCGGATGCCACAGCTCCCAGGGGTTCCTGCAGCAGTGCCCTGCTGGGAGCACAAAGCCAGGCTGGAGCTCAGGTGCCCGACTGAGAGGCCAGAAGAGCAGGGCTCAGCCAGGAACTCAGTGAACTAAGACCAAAATCCCGTTGAAAATGGTCTCTGCCAAGTGTTCCAGCCTCATCTGCACCAGGCATGATGGATTTTCATGGCTATGAGTTTCTTTGCGACTTTGTGGGGAAGGAGGATCTTGTTTCCTTCTCCACTGATGGCACCGCACTTCTGTTAACCTTGAGGGCTGTTGTTTGCTTGAAATTAAATTTGTGTATCAGCTCACACTTGCAAAGCACTTTCTGATGGAGAAGTCAAGCATGTGAGTTGAGAACATCAGTTAAGGACAGTGCTGAGCCTAAGCTGGTTCACTCTGCATTTGTGTAACAATCCCAGATCCTGCAATGTTCTCCCAAAGGATCCCTACTTCCTTCCCAAAGCACAGGACAGTTGCTGCTCACTCAATACCAGGTCTTCTACGTATCATTCCCAGCAGATATCCAATACACTATTTTCTTCACAAAATCCAAGCTCAGCTCTGAAGATGGAATTAATTTCTTCACCAACTTTCTTATCATATTCATTGTTATTCTAACAGATGGCATTTCAAATTCTGATTAATTTGGGGTCTATTTGAAATTAACAGTATCTGATTTTTCAAAATATGTAGTGTTATGCAACAGCTTCTGAATTCACAGAAAAGCAAAGCCCTCAAGCAAATCACACCTCAGATCTCTCCCATCAGGCACCAGAATGAAACAACCAATTAATGACCATCTAGGAAAAACAATTTGCTTAATATCACACAGCAACTCTGTTAGGGAGGCAAGACCAGAATTCAATTATCCAGCAGAAGCATCCAACTGCTTTAATGACACTACCACCCATTTTCTTCTGACAATTCCTCTGGCTCACTGGCTTCATCCACTGCAAATTAAGCCTCCACTCAAAAGACAGCAGTTCCCTTTGTTATACAATTAACTTCTCTCTCAGAGATCCAACCAACCTTCTGAGCAGAGGCAGGGGTTCCTTGGAGATAAACAGATCTGGTGAACTAACACAAGGTTACACGGTGTCTATTTTTATATATTTGCTGCACACCTCTGCCTTTGCACAAACAACATGGTTAAGAGGGAATGAGTAACTCTTGTTTGGGACACCTGGCAGGTTGTATGAATCAGACACAATTCCTCCTCCTCTGTAATGCCTGTGTGAGTGCTCAGAACACAGCACAAAACAGCTCCTCAGCTTTGACCAGTTCTCTGGGGCTGGTGACTCCCAGCACAGGCTCAAAGAGGCAAAGAGAGGCTCAAACCCTCTGAGGATGGAGCTGCTGCTGAAATTGGGAAGGCTGACCGCTGTTTTTGTAAAGGCTCTTCGACTCCAAAGCCTCTGCTCCTGCAGCACTCAGGCTCTGAGGCTTCACAAAGAATCACAGCAGGACACAAAGAAAAGAAACAAGCTTTTCTTAGCTCTTTCCTAGAACTATTTTTCCCATTTGGGCTTCAATTTTCTCGGAAATATTAGTATAATGCAGATTCAAACAATACTTTTGAGCTCTGCTGGCTTTATCTGTCAAATTTATTAAAGACAAGGTCTTAAGAATGAAAAGTATGAAGCAGCCTTGAACAGGGGCCTGCAGCCTCGGTCTGAAAGCAAGTCAGGTCTCAGAATGGCCTCCAGGTCCTTGCTCTTTCTCCTATCACGCTCCAAGAAAAACATACTGCGAGTTTTCCTTGCGCTTTGTATCTGTTTTACAACAACCATGGGATTGAGCTTCATCAGTTGTTGAATCTCATGTACAAAATCATCCTGCTCTCCCATACTTGGAAAGCAATGGACTTTTTTTTTGCGTCATCATGATTTCTACTGCAGCCCATTTAACAGCAGCAAAGTTCTGGGCATGATTACTGCAGTGTTCAAGGAGCATCTTTAGCTTTTGCACATCAACAACTGATGTTTCTGTGCTTTAACAGCACCTGTTTCTCTCTAAGTACAAAATCTGGAATTCAATTTGATATTTATTTAGACCGTCCTTTTATCTTCGAAAGCCTGCAGTTGTAATCTATCACCAAATTCACATCTGTGTGTGACAGAGAGGAACAGCTGTGCCAGCAGAAAATTTTACACCAGCAAATGACACTTTTATACAACTTTTAATCTGTTAAATCACGGGCAAAATTCCCCATTCTCTAGGGACTTACCCTCCTTTTCCTACACTGTCAGGGCTATTAACCCACAGCCAGTAAAATTGACCCACTGACTGCAGAACACTGAACTGACTGAGGAGGTTTAAGTGATTTCAAGCAGAATCACAGTTAAAGAGAACTGGATCTGCATTTGTGGGCAGAGAAATTGCTGGCACAAAGCCTGTGGCTACTAAACCAAGCACCCATGAAATACCTGTTACTTTGCAGGCATCTACTTCATTTCAGAGTAATAAAAAAAGAAAATAAAAATATAGTCCTCTTAGCATCCCTAAAATTCACAGCAACAGAATGAAAATCTTGGGGTATGTTCCTACTATCAATCATTCATGCTACTTTAAACAAAATTGGTTACTAACGCCAAAGTAAGTTTCAAGAACAGTCTGTTTGTTTTCCTTGGCATCTAACTCCAAACAGCTGAACAGACTTGCCTAACTAAGTTAGAAGGAATTACTTCTATTACAAAGCAAGCAAACCTCACCACAAGGGGAAATTCTGCTTGTAATGGTATATAACACCACCCAGATCCTCATCCATAAAACATGAAGCCATACAGGCCGGTCTCCAGAATTACTGCACGAAGTTGGGGATAAAACTATTCAGCTTGGCCTTCCCAAATTTAACACTTGCCCTCGAAAGAGGGAGAACAGGCAGGAATAGATTTCCTAAAGTTCTAAGAAGCATTCAATGGCTGCAGCCAATCACATCTAGCGCCTTTGCTATTAATCAAGATACAAATTGAATAAAGGCAGGATATGGAGGTGTCTGGGCTGAGAGACACAATCAAAGTGGTGCTTGAAATTCGATATGGAATCCAAAATGCCTGCGTCAGTCCTTTGGAAAGCACAGGAGCTATTTGAAGATGCAATGCCAGAGCAAAAAGCCAACTCGATGTGATAACCGGAAGGTAAATTGACGTCAACTGGAAATGCACCCAGTCAGTACCAGCCCAGCAGCTGGCTCTGTGCCACAGCCCTGGCAGATCTGTCCCAGCGTAAAAAAAGCTTTGGAAGTTAAAGCTTTATGACCAGCACAATGGATAATAATTAGAAAAAAAAACCAAAAAAGACAAACAACAAAACAAAATCCAAACAAAACAGCATCCCAAAAACTGTTAAATGATTTTTTGAGATGGCTGGAATGGATGGAAGCTTTAATTCTGCTGAATGCTGTGTGTTGATCTGACAGCCCAGCACGACAGACAGAAGCTATTGGATTTTGTTTGGATCAGACATTAGGGCTGCAGAGAAAGAATCCACAATATATTCACTCAGCTGGATTGAGCTATGTAAGCTCATTCGCTGGATCATTAATGTTCAGAACACCAGTGTGCTCTCTGAAAAGGGGTAATTCTTTTTTTCAAGCATTTTATTCTATTTCTAGCTGGTATTATACAGCTTCTACATTCCCCCAAAATCTCAGAGGAATCCATGCAGTCTTGTAAACACTCCACTCCTACAAGGTGGACAAGCTGAACACTACACACTGAACTGGGAAAAGGAAAAGCAGGTATGAAAAGCTTTCCTGAGCCAGATGTGCCCAATGTGCAGCTCCTGCAGCAGCTCCTTCAGTCTGTGGGCGACAGGAGGCAGCAGGAACTAAGAGAGGAGCTTGCACATCACACCACAGATGCTTGCTGTTCAGGGAATAATAAAAAGGCCCAGCCAGCCATGAGATGCAAGATTTCCTTAGGAATAACAGGCTAAGTAGAAACTGGCTACCAGCACACAGGTGGGACACGGAGAAAAAGGGACATCAGAGAACACGGGACACCTCTTACAGGAATGGGAGGGAGCAGAAGAGGAAAGGAGAGCATGACAATGGGAGCTCGTATGGAATGGGTTAGTACAGGATCAAACAGGAAGAAAAAAATCTCAAGTTTGTGTTCAGTTTTGGGCCCCTCACAACACGAGAGTCACTGAGGGGCTGGAGCTTGTCCAGGGAAGGGAATGGAGTTGGGAAGGGTCTGGAGAACCAGGAGAGGCTGAGGGAGCTGGGAAGGGGCTCAGCCTGGAGAAAATGAGGCTCAGAGGGGACCTTGTGGCTCTGCACAACTCCTTGACAGGAGGGGGCAGCCAGGGTGGGGTCACTCCCAAGTAAAAAAACTCAGGACAAGAGGAAATGGCCTCAAGTTAAGAATGGGTATCAGGAAAAATATCACCAGAGGGGTTGTCCAGCTCTGGCACAGGCTGCCTGGGAAATGTAATCCCCGGCCCTGAAGGTATTTAAAAGCCACATAGATGCAGCACGTGGGGACATGGTTTGATGGTGGCCTTGGCAGTGCTGGGGCAATGGCTGGACTTGACAACCTTGAAGGTCTTTTCCAACCTAAAAGACCCTGGAAGTGTTACCACACTGGAAAGATGGCACATACTGAGGGGAAAAAAAACTGCCTTAAGAAAAGCAGGATCATCTGTTGTCTTTCCTACACTAGAAATTACTAAGGAAGGATGTGAAACTACTTGATAAGGGACAATTTGAACAAGAAACCATTTACAGAGAACAGAGAGTCACAGCACTTGAATGTTTTGTTGAATCACATGTTTACAAAGCCTGATTGGAATTTATGGCAAATGTGACCACTTCCAAGATCCTGATAAGAGTAAACTTTTTTCCTAATTCTAACCCTAGAATTCCATCCTGTGCACATGCAAGAAGCATATTCTCCCCCAAGACCTTTCGGTGTCTGTATAATCTTTTCTTTAGCTAAAGTAGCAAGTTAAAGCCTTCAGATTAAGAGATTTAATCCAGGGAATCAGCAAGGAATAGAACTGCCCCTCCTCCTATCATGATTTTATAAAAGGAGCTCTTGAATCCCTTCCCAAGTCATTAAGGAAAGAAGACAGCAAAAACCTCAGACTCTTCTTTATCTATCCATCAGGAGATGAACGCTGGCACATCTCAGTTGGCTGTGCCAAATCACATGTGGAAATTAATGCCAGAGTCAAATCAACCACCTTATCTGACACTTCTCACTATTTCTTTAATCCATTTTGTAAAGTGACACGCACTGCGGTACTGGAACCAAAACAGGAAATGGGAACAAATTCCTGGAATAAATAAAGAACATGCCTATTGGATAATATTCAAAAGGCAAAGGAAATAAGATTTTTTAAGGGTAGCTAGTAATGTATATATATAAAAACTACTTCCAGAAATATTGGTCATCTTTGGAAAAGCTTTCCCTCCCCAGAGGTGTTCAATATTGAGAAGCCTGAGCACAAGTAAGGTTCTACTCCTTTCTATTGCACAGCCAACTACAGACTGGTGACATTTCAGAGAGTTTACATTTCAATTAAAGCTCCCAAAATATACACCAGCACACTGGAATTAAAACAAAGGCTTAGTCTTCACTCTTAGGAGTACAAAAGCTATTTTATCTGGACCTGCAGTTGTTAAATGACAGTTTCCAAAACAGTGTGACTTAAGTGCAGAGAAATACATGATACAGCAAAGTGTCTGGCACCTGCAGAGCTTTTATAAACTGAATAAAACCAAGGTTTAAGAGGCTCAAAACTTTCAATGAGAACACAGCTGAAATTTCTTTAGGACAAGGATCATTGATCCTCACCTCCTTTGTCTCCTCGGGGTCCGAGTGATCCACGGTTACATACAAATCATTCTGCAGGTACTTCAGTGCACTAAGAGGGTCAGTCTGAGCTTTCTCTTCAAACCTGCAGAGAACAGACACAAAACTTGAGCACAGCCATTTCCTTCATGACTGAGTGCTGCTGGTCAAACAGAGAGCAAAATCCATTTAACAAACCCAGTATTTCCAAAGAAAACCACGTTAATGGCAGCTGAGACTGATGTTTGCTGGCATTTCAAGCCAGACAGAGATGTGGAAGAAGGGTTTTTCAGCGTGTAAAGGAGTTAAAAGGGCAAAGTATTCATTCTTAATAAAAATATTCAAAAGCATATGCACAGAAACTCCTTAATATATAAATATAAATACCGAGTACAGCTTGTTTTCCACAAATGAATTAAGATGTGAGTAGCACCTCACAGATCAGACACAAGCAAGCCTTGAGCCCTTCGGTACCTGGAATATTAATATCCCACCTTTGGAAAGAACACAGCTCCATAAAAATCCTGTGCACCACCACCATTATTTCCTCATTTTCTTTTAATGAACAGGAACTGCAACTTCTGTGAATTCCCTCAAGAAGTGAACAGAGCCCTCAGGAAATTATTCTGAGCTCAGCAACCTCAGTAAGCAGAGCTACTTCCCTGCAGCACTGAGTTGGTTGCATAAGCTTAGAAAAGATGAGGTTTAAAATCATCTTTTCCTCATCTCACCTATCCACCAAGTGCAGCATCACATTGTTTGTCATCTTCTCATAGTTATTTTTTTATTTGGGTCATCTACCTGGCTATTTATACCACAGTGGACATGTGTAGCCTGAATTTTGAAACTGCCTAGAGATGTCAGTGATTGAGCAGTGCAGGGAGCACAGAGACTTTGTCTGTCACCTGGTGCATCTGACAGCTTGGTCACTAGACATGTTTCAAACACTGCCACAGATTTTCTCAGATGACATCACCATGGACCAGAGAGCTGAAGTGCCTTAAATAAGTGGAACCACTGCCACCTTGCACTTTTCCATCTGCCCAGCTTGGCTGACTGGTACTGAACAAGTTCATAGGAAAAACAGGACCCCAGCTGATGCTGTGGGTTTGCTGTGGATGCAAGGCCAGCCCCTGTTCTGGTACCCAGAGCTTGGAGGAGTGCAGGTAAAGGGCAGCCAGTGACTCCACAGCAATTCAGCTCCAGCCAGACACTCATCCCACCATCCCTGGCTGCTCAGGTTTGCCTCCTTCACACAGACCCCAAAAATGGGAGCATGGTGCATAAACCCCAAAGTTCTGCCAGATAACAAACAGCAGCATTTCCTTCAAATGCAATTTAAGCAAGTAGAAACAAATAATCCAGAGCTGTCTCTGGAGGCTTCACAGCTGCATTTCCAGACCACCACATCTGGGGTTAATAAACCTCCCAGGTAACTGGGCAAGGCCTTCATTCACTCCTGTGGGTATTCACATCTACTGTGTGGCTAATCTCAGTCTCACCCAGCCACAGTGGCTGTGAGTTGAGTACAGCAATTTGCTTGCTGCCTCAGAAATAAAATACCATCAGGAAAACCTGACCTTCCTACTCTTGGCAGAGCCTGATAACAAAGTATTCTCCCCCAGAATGCAGGGAGAGCTATTTACTGCCTTCAAATGATTTGCTGGGTCCTGAAAGGCTCTCTCACTGCTGCAATTTTTTGACTAAGGCAACACCATAAGCTTGATTTTGAAAAGCTGTTGCCCTAAATAGCAAATACAAGGCAGGTCTGAAGCATCCAGAGTGCAAGAAGCACTGCAGTGTAGCTGAATTCTGCCTAAATGAGCTCTTTCAGGAGTTTCTGAATGAGAAACTCTGATGACCTCACCATGGTTGAGTCTCAGATGGGCAAAGGCATCCAGCCCCCAGACTTCATTAGCATCCTTGCAGGCTGTTACTATCTCCAAGCACAGTGTTTCCAAAACATACTCCATTTCCTTGGGAGGTGACAGCACCAAAACACATGTTGATGAGCAGCAGAGTGAAAAGGGAATCTAAAAATTCCCCATGACTCCCCACACAATAACCAGATTTTTCTAGTTTTAGAATAGCATAGGCAAAATGAATCAAGTTAATTTTGTAGTTTAGCCCTGGCCCACTGCTTTTTATTAAAGTAATTTAAAAAAATAATCAGGAAACCTGCAGAAGGTTTGGAATGGACTTGAAGATCATCTAGTTCCATATAACCAACAAGATGACATTTCACAAAATCGTTTATGAGGATTTGTCTTAGCAACTTGAAAAAAATAAGGGACACCTGGAAAAGAAAATTGCAAACCACCTTTGTTTCTATACCTGTGCTTTCTGATGAGGTATTTGCAGTGTCTTAGCAGGTATTCCTTTGAAGGTCGACAGAGCTTCAGAGACCAGAAATCATCTAATCTCATCTTTGGAGAGCAGGATTTACCAGGATTCCCTCCAAATAAGTAATGAACCTAAGGAAATGAGAGGCAGATCAAAAAATTGATTGTTTGTGTAAATCCACTGAACAAAGACAATTTACTATGTCAGCAGCTTTGCAGAGGTTTGTTCTGGTGGGAGAAACTCTGCCTTTTAGATAAGTTGCTCCATCTTATTATTAGCCTCACCTTGTCCCCTTGGAGATGGAGAAAGTTCTCTTAAACCATTTACATTTTCAGATAATAAAAGAGTTGTTCTGTTAGAACATCCCTCTAGCAGATACCTGAGGTATTTATAAATAAACATTGAAAATTCAAGCAAACTCTTTCTTTAGGAAAAGCCTATGAGCATGAAAAACCCTTAAGAAATGAGAAAGTGAATGGGAACTCCTAAAGATGCTCAAAGCACAGTGACAGCAAGGCCAGTCCAACATAATCTGGAGTTTCAGAGAGGCAAATTTCCAGGAGAGTGGAAGTGGCACAAAGGGACTGTTTATTTCTTCACTACATTTTTCTTCCCATCGTGTGTTAATTTCAGACTCTGAGCTGTTGATATTAAACATGCTACAAAGGCCCTTCAAATACTGAAGTTTAACAAGTCCAACAGGCTACCTTTCCCCACGGCTTTAAAAATAATCACTCAAAACAATGTATTCTGCATCCCACTGCTGTAGGCTCTCCTTATTTATATCAGAGGAGTTTAGAAAGGTCATTGGAACAGAGGTTTCTAAAAATAAGACTCTTCAAAACAAGCACATCAAACAGCTCTTCAGATAAAGCTGGGCAACTGCAATGATTTAGTTACTTCAGAGTAACTCAGAAAATACTACTCTCAGTCTCATGGTGCCCTACACTTAGAAGTAAAGGCAGAACAGTATTTACTTATGTACTGGATCATTACAGTGAAGACAACAAGCAATGCAATTTTCATCCATTCCTCCGTAAAATCCCTCTTATTGTCAAGTTTTGGGCTAGTTGGGTTTCCCAATTTGATTAACATCCAAGAGAATGCAAGATTAAAATACGTTTTGCTTTAACTCAGGCTGTTTCAGACAAGGAAGAATTTTCAGAAAAATCCATGAAAGGTTCAGTAAGTGTCACAGTAATTTATATTCATGAGTCAATTAATTTATGAACCTAATCTGTGGCTTTGTGCTTTACTGGTTAAAATGCACAAAGCTCTAAGTTTACTGAGCTGTCATATACACTAAACCCAATTTTAAGTCTATTTAAGTATGAATGTGTCCACTGGAGGCTGACAGTGCTAAAGAATGACAGTTACTTCTGACATGCAGGGCAAAGTCAGGCACCTCTGGTTCAGAGGATTCTTAACTGTGATTAGTTCATTCAAAAAGACCTTTTCCTAGAAATTTTGGTAACTATCTCTTCTCATTTAGTCACCCACAGGTGAGATTAAATCCCTGAGGATAATGAATGAAGACTTGTGGGCTCTGAAGTGTGACAGCTCCCGTGTTTACTTCATATTGACACAAAAAACAACTTAGCACCTTCTTTCAAAATATGGGAAGTTAAATGAGAGCTACCATATTAATCCAATCATTCAAAAAGTAATGATTGTACCATCTTTGAGGAATCAGCTACATTTTAAGAGAAAAAGACTAGAAAAAAAATCGCCTCATACCTTGTGCAACTCATCGTACACCAGCTGATGGGCAAACCTTGGGCAGGGCTCCTCTTCCTGAAGGCTTTTACCTGGATTCTCTTTTGCTGCTTGGTCATTCTTATAGACACAAGACCTGAAATTCAAAGCAGTAAGGAATTATTAGTTGTACCTACAGAAAGCCAGGAAAGGGGCTGAAAGGTACAAATTATGTAAAACATCAAAGATTTTCTTACTTCTCTCTGTGCTGTCCTCTATTACCCCCTCCCATCCCATTCTTAGCTCTACAAAGAACCCAGCCAGCAATCAGAGGTCACCTTGGCTGAAAACAGTCCTTAAGCACAAGCCAAACAAGAAAAAATTCTAGAAAATTATTTGTCATGAGTTTTGGGGATCTCTTCAGATGTTACACTATTTGCCTACAGAACTGTCAGCATGAGGTATTTTTTTATTATGGAAAAAATTATCTTGGACCCAGTAGAGCTTTAGACCATGGATTACAGCAAAGGTGGTATTTCACTGATTTCCAAGCAGACTTAAGTTATAAATGAGAATTCACTTTTAAAAAACAACATTCACATCTTTTGAAGTGATTGACCCCACTTTAGAAGAGGCCTTGAACACAGAAACTCTGCCAAGCCAGCTCTGGAAGGAACAGTGGCAACAAGCTACCAAGTACAACTCAGTGAACAAACCAGGAGGTATTTTCTCAGAACATCAGATTTGGCACAGAGACTTCTCCATCACCATTCACTTGTACCAGTTTCCTCACTTTCTAAGAACTAGAATGATTAACACTGCTATTAACAACTTACACTGGACTGAATTTGCTGCACTGGTGCTGAATCCTGGCCTTGAACCCTCCCTACAGGAAAAGCCTTTTGTAACTGCTCACTTCCCCTCATCCCCTCCACCTGGCTCCAATAAAGATGCTCACGTGATTTCTCTGCCTAATTTGGATTATTGCCATGGTGCCTCTGAAGACAATGGGAAAAAGAGGTGCCTCAAGGGAACTCAGCTGTCTTCAACAACTTTCAACAATTCCATGGTTAACAGAGGAAGTTAGGACTTACCAGCTGTTCCTCACAATGTCATAAATCCAGAAGGAATTCCTTACGTTCTCTTCCCGCTTCTCCTTGTCTTTGCTGAGCCCTGACAAGACGTGGATTTCATTCAGCTCGGGATCAATGGTGGCCCTTTGAGTGAAACCTGTCATGGGAACTGAAAAAAGAAAATAAAAGTTACACACTGGAAACAAGAGAGGAAGCAGGAAGGGATCCAAATATCAGGCAAATGAGCTTCCCTCCCCTTGCAATGCAGCAGATCATCATCCAGAGGCCAACTTCATCCCTGCTAAAGCCAAGCCCACTGCAAATTCTCTTCTTCTCTTCCTATCGCTGACTCTTGGAAAAAAAAATAAACCATTCTGAGAGCTGCTGTTTCCTAGGAAAAGATATGGACAGAGCTATTTGGGAGACTACCAGCTCAGAAATGAGGATTAAGCTGACTAACATAGAGCTAAATTACCAGATGACCCTTACAAATATGAATGGAGTGATTTTGTTATTATCTCATCTGTAAAAGGAAGCACTGATTCCAGAAAGCTTAATTGCAAAAGCTGGGAAACCCCAAAAAATTCACGATGACCTCACGATTCTATAGCTCACAACCCTGCAGGACAAAGATGTCAAAGAAGCTTTTTGTATTTTCTGAATAGTTGTGGCATAATCACCAAATTATTCTCCTGTCCCACCTTCGGATTTAGAAATATGGTGAAATCCTGCGGATTCCAATGGTTTTCATCATAATTCCCCGAAAAAAAGGTCAGCAAATTTGTTTGGCAGCCCTTTTTTGTTTGTTGTGTAATTCCCCGTTTCCTGTTTCCCTAGGCAACCATCCTTCCAAAATGTATTTGTGAAGGCTGATCTTTGTTTACAGATCCTGTTTGTCTCCTTTCTCTTTCTGGGTCACTTTACAAAGGCTGGTAAAGGTTCCTGGCCTTTGGTCAAGATTTTGGCATGAAAAATTCTCTGAACTCTTGTATTTTGCAAATTCTTTCTCATAATTAACTGAACTGCACCTACGGCCTAGAAAACGAGCCCTACGTTAATAAACCATTTACTATTGCTGTTGGAGAATACACAAAATGGTATTTTGGAAGCTCATTCTGTAACTGGTTTCATTCTCATGCTTCCGTCTTTTCATCTGTTAGTCCAGGAAAGCACTAAAGGAATTTAAAAATTCTGAGTAGAATTCGGTTTTCTACAATTTTAGCCCCTACTGAAGAATTTAGCAACAGCACAAAACCTATAATGTCTTTTAAAAATTTTAAAACGCTTAATTTTCATTTCAATTTAAATAAAACTGGAATATATTTGGATAATTCATTCTTAGACTCCCTTTGAAAAAATCCTTCCTTATGGTTTTACAAGAAGAGGCGGCTTTGGAGCTCTCATCAGCATAAACCTGTCTAGTCTGACCTCCAATTTTGCCACAATGTTTTAAAGGTAAATTAATGGAGTTTATCAGCAAATGGATGACAGAAAAGAGAAAAAAAATCAGGGAATAACACTGGCACAACAGTGACTACACACCTTGTTTTACTTGCAAACTGCAAAGAACTTGATTTGTAAATAAGGCAAATGGGGACTGTGAAAGTCATCCCCATAAGGAAACTGAGAACAGAGACAAATAAAGACTAAAAATTGTTAATTTTTGAAAAATATCATGTAATTTATTTGCTTGCATAGTTCGGGACTAAGTTGCTGACCCAAAAGGATTAAATTCAAGGCCTGTTTGAGACATTTCTTGCAGGAGAGCCATCAAATTTGATCAGCAATGCTAATGCACATGGAAAATCTCTTTGCAACCCTATCTGCTGCTTTGAACATTTGAGACCATGCCGGGAATATTACAAAAAAATAACCCTGTGCAAATCTTCAGAGCACTAATACCTCATTGAAATGAAAATTATTATAATCATCAGGAATATGGCTGCTCTATTACCATTGATACCCAAGGCATCTGAAATTTGTCTATGGAAGTCCCATCCCTCCTCCTGAAATGTTGTTAAATAAATGAATTTTGTATTTCGTTTATGCCCGATCTCCCGAAGCTGAAATTATTATTTAAATAATGAAGGAGGGAAAAGCTGCCAAAGTTCAATGCTGGTGGCTTTTTCCCCTTGATATTAAGAACAGAATTCATCTGCAGCAACTGCAATCAAACCCAGATTCAAGTCAAGTAATTTCAGGCTTCCCTCAGTTGTAAATCAATCTCTGCTTGAGACTCTTTGAAATGCAGAATGTCTACAAAAGTAACAGAAATATAAATCCCTACATTTACTAAGGAGTAACTTACATAAACTTTGTGATCTATCTAAGCAACTGTGTAGAAATTGTATTTAAGTAGTGCCTTAGGCTAGAAAAAGTTGACATCTGGTCTTTTGCAGGGGAGGACAAAGTTGGATGCAGCATCATTAAAAAAAAACCTCATAGCACAAATTTGATAAACAAGTCCCTGAAAACAGACAGTAGGACAAGATACTACACAGTGAGCAGGAGAGGCTGTGATGTTTTAAACCCAACAGAAACATGAAAAATATGTTTTCCAAGGAAGTCTGATCCTTGTCAAAGCAAAAGGGCTCCATAAAAACCTCAGGACTGGAATACTTCCACTAGGGGGTAAGAGAGGTTCATCATCTGCAAGTGCAGCAGACTGGCAGGAAATGTTGGACAGAATTCAAACGAGAGTGGTCGGAGTATTAGAGGAGGACATGGGCTGGAAACGTCGGAAAAATACTTGTGATGTTTAGGTAACAAAATGTACCAACAAAATGTTGGAAAGGAAATCTAATTCTGCATGGGCAACAAAATTGAACCTATAAAAATGAGTCAGTAACAGTGACAATAATTGATTGCTTAGGACAAATATTTTTTAATTTTAGGACTCGGGAGAAAAAAGTCAAATAACAAGGGGTGAGAACCAGAGCACTTCCAGATCTGTTATTTGCAATGTATTAAATCTACGGGGTGGATGAAGTGGTAAGAAAAGCTCCTTGGAAGTTTCCTCACTTGTGCTTCTACACAGAAAGACGTATGATCAGTCCTGGAGCAAATCCCCACCAATTCCACACCTTTCAGGGCACCTCTTGGGTCAGCTGTGGGCAGCCAGCCCCAAGGACAAAGCAGTGACTGAGGACTTAGCCCTGGGAGTTTTGAACACTGGCCCGTGGCTACGTGGAATTAACTTGGCTCCTATGACAATACATCACTTATTGAAGAGGAAAAGCTGGAGAGTGAAATCACTGAACACAACACAATCCCCAAAAGTCTAGAAGATGGTGAATGCTTTTCCTGTGGTACTGAATGTTTTCTTCCCCCTTAATCTCATTAACCAGCCCAGGTAGAAGGGCAGTAACTACCTGAAAATAAGAGGTCTGAATCCTTGCTCAGGAACATAGTATTTTCATTCATTTTTAAACAGTAAAAATTAAAAGCTCATGGCCTCAATATTTGAAAACAACATTCAGCTACCCAGGCCCGGAGTTCACAGCCAGTTCCATAAACAAGCAATAATTCCTGAGCAAGCTCTGAGGAGATGCTGTGGAGCTCTGTACAGTGTAATTTCCATTTAAATACAACACAGGGGAAAAGCTTTCCTCCGAAAGTGACACCTAATCATGGAACAGCCACGTTCCCACTACCACCCTCCCTGCTTACAGGAGTTTATGGGATCACAGTGATCATTGCAGCCAGCTGAATATTTTTTGGCTCGTGTGTGCAAACAGCTACAGTTGTTTCAAACACAACCTTGGCTGCTGCCAGTATCAAAGCAAGAAAACAGCCTTTACACAGACACAGAGCTTGCAAAGCAGGAAAATGAAATTCGTGGAATCCTAGGGTGGTTTGAGTTCAAGGGGACCTTACAGATCATCCAGTTTCACCCCCTGCCATAGGCAGGGACACCTTCTACTATTCCAGGTGGAGCTCCAAGCCCCATCCAACCTGGCCTTGGACACCTCCATGGATCCAGGGGCAGCCACAGCATCCCCAGGCAACCTAAAGCCAAGTTTATGGTTACCCAGATGTGGTTCTCATAGTACTGGAGAATTTTGGAAATTAAATCTCATCTCTTACATTTCAGGGCATACTACAGCAAATTTTTCAATACACTTTAAAATGAAACAATGGCAAAACAATTCTAGAAATTTATAGTCTGAAGGATTCATGAAGGATAAATAAGGGAAGGAGGTTCACTGACAAGGTTTTAGTGGCACCTGAGTTATGAAACCCTCAGAACATGTGACTGCCGGTCCCACTGCAAGCAATTCAAAAGTATCTTCCCTCCTTGTGATGCCTCATGATCACGAAATTGGGAAAAAACTGCATCACATGGGTACTGCTGCTCACCAGAACCTGGCACCTCCCAGTGGATTAATTTTTACAAAGTGGTAGGTCTGCTAATTAATCCATGCCACTCCTTGTAGTTCCTATAAAGAGGAAGCAGCACCTCCCCCAGACTTCAATGGAGCAAGTCATGGTGAGTGATAGCACCAGGCCAGCTGTTGACACAGCAAGATAATGATTATCCTCCTGGATTTTTCCTGATGAGACTGCATCTGGCAGTCTGCCAAGGAGCAGCTAAGGAGACCATCTGAACAGTTTGGTTGTCATGTTGACAAAGCAACAATCCAACGTCCAATGCTCGGTTCTCTCTGAGATTTTGGGAAAAAAATGATCAGTCAGTAGATCTGAATGGAATTCTGAGCTGTGATAGCTCTGCAAGGCACCTCTAGGATCTGGTGACTGCCTGCCCCCCCATCACAGGGAAAGGAAAGGATTTGGGGATTGGTTCAGAGAAGCACCTCACAAGATGAAAGCACATAAGGTCCCTCACAAAACAAAATGCTTTCATGGCAAGGGATGTGCTGGCCACTGGCAAGATCTTACCTGAACAGAGGCAAAACGTGCCAGGTGTCACAAAAAGGTGATGAAAATGGGACACTGAGGCTGCCTGTCTGAGCTGGATCCCAGCCACACTGAGCCAGCTGTACTATCTGGTTTGATTCATGTTTTTCTGACTTTGCCTTGTTCCCTGGGCTGGGCTGTGTCGCCTCTGTCCGTGGTACTTATCCATGAAATTCCCCATCCATCAGGTGCACAGCTCTCTATCTGAAAGGAGCACCTGCCCAACAAGAGACTCTGGAGCTTCACTGGTAGCTTAAAAACCATCTGTAGGCTGCCCTTAAGAACCACTTCACCACCACAAGGAGCCACAAGAACATTTAAGGCTTGCTCACATTGGCTTTGGAAGTTCCTCGATGCCAAGGGAAGTAAGATGCTCTGCATCCTCTTGCAGAAATTCTCCCTCTGAGCAGGAGTTCTGACACAACCCCTGAGCCAGGGCCAGAGGGGATTATCACAGGAACCTCCACCACAAGTGTTGTCCTGAGCTTGCTCTGAGCTGAAATCACTGCCCACAATTACTCATGAATTGCACACCGAGAGTCAGGAAAGCTCCCAGCCCAGCCCTTGAGGATACCCAGGACTGGTGGCATCTCCAGAACACCTGCAGGCTTCAGATATAAATGATTTTTGTTTGTTGGAGGGTTTTTGTTGCTTGTGTGTTATGCATTTTTTTAAAGCAACTAAAAGTACAAAACTGCTCTAAAAGAGTGTCCATCAATTTAAGTAAATTTCTGCCTCTCTTTCAAACACAAACACTGCACAACAGTTCTAAAATTCCTCCAATTTGCACCTCTGTTGTCTTCCTTCACATCCAACACATCACCACAGTTGCATGTCTAAATTTACTGGAATTATGTCCTTTACTTCAAATTTAGAAAATTTAAGTGACACTTAGCACCCACTTTTCTCAAACATACCCGTCATCCAAGGAGCTGGTCACAGGATAAACATCAGAGGCACAAACAAATAAAGAAATGCTGAGCAGCACAAATATCTCACTCAGAAGATGAGAGCAGCAAAATCAACGTATCATTACCACAGTTTTATAGCATTTCAACAACTCTGTGTTACTGATAATCCTTATTATCCATTTCATTCCTTTTAAAAAAATCTCCCTTCTCCACGAGATATTTAAACAAATGCACAATTAAGTTCTTTTAGAAAGGGTAAAAATCAAAATAGCTCAACTAAGAATAGAACTGAATGCCACATGCGAGCCAGGAACAAAATGTAATCATGGGACTTTATAGGAACATTTAGGTCAGGCATCCTCAACTTGACTCATCACACTGAGCAGCTTAAAACTTCACAGCAACCAGGCAGGCAATCACTTTGTTCAGACAGATCAAAATGGTGTATCACTACCTAACATGAGCACAATAAAGACTTGCTTTTTTGGGGTGAAAATAGTGCTGTCAACATTTGCTGTCTGATCGTAATAAGCATTTTGTTCTCTTCCTGTTAAAATGCAAATTATCCCAGCATTTTCTTTCAAAAGCAATGGAAATGTTCAAATCTGTTTGTTTACTTTCCACACACAGGAGAACAGTAAACCAAAAAAATCTACTCGTGAATTATTTCCAGTGAGTCATTTTCTTATTAAAAAGAAATAAAATCTTCTATTCATCACTTCAGGGCCTATGGGAATGGGGAGAAGGGCTAAAAATTTACTTCATTTCTCACTCACTTCACTGAACCTTGCAGTTCATGTATGAAAAGCAGAGCTCAGTGTCCTGACAATCTCGGTATCTTTAAATCTGAAGTAGACAAAGGTGTCATCTTAAAACCACGTTTCCAACCTTCTAGCTGTGAAGACACTTAGCTTGAAAAGATCAAAATGACAGAATGCTTCTAATTTCCTGGGGGGAAAAAAACCCAAATCAATTCTTTAAAAGCTCTAAGGACAACAAAGGGAACGTGGGTGTGTGCAAAGCAGCATCAGGCAACGTGCACCTGAATAAAGGAGACTGTCAACTATATGAGCTGGTTCATTCTTGGAAGCACTTGAGTAAATAAATTACTCCAGAGAATTAAAGCTTGGGTACTTTTTTCCCTTATTGGCATAACTAAATTAATGAGCAAACAATAACTCGTCACCAGCAGTAATTCACTTCAAAAGTTGAGCAAAATTACTTGCTAAAAGTTAAGCCTGATCAAAAGGAGGAGGGCAGCCTAAATTCAAGATTAATTACCTTCCTGGGGTTTTTAGCAACTAGAAGAAGAGAAAACAAGATCAGGACTGAGTATACAAAACATGAGAAGTGCTCGTAACTTCTGTCCCATAGTGGTACACAGTGCAACTCAAATTTCAAATTCTGACTTGAAGGATGAAAATCAGGATATTTGTAGCAGGAAAATGATATGCTTATACATGCTTTTCGGGAAGGAAGGAACATTTTTCCTTGTCATTTGAGGAGAAAAGGCATGAAATCAGTTCTTTATGGTTATGTTACAGTCCTTCTGGGTGTTTTTAAAGACTTCTGTCATACAGAACTACACACAGGATATGTAGTTTCACTGCTATGAATCACACAGAACTGAAGCCCTGCTCCCTCCTCTCATGTTTTTTTTCTCCTTTCTGATATTTTTTACAAATACAACAGGATAACAGCTTGGTCTCATCTTTCTGGTCAAAATAACTTCTGTACCTCTACTCCAACTCTCTGTCTCTGAGCACCCTACCTGCCTCTCTGCAGATTACCTTTATCTTACAGTAATTTTCACCTGGTGAAAACCAGAAAAATAAAGATCTGCTTTCTCCTTTCCAGGTTTAAGGACTTTTTTTTTTCAGGGTTTTTCTTCCCTTTGCTAGAGTTTCCAGAGGAGGTATTTTTGGTTCTTACTTTGCTGTTTGGTTTTGGTTTTTTCCTTTGAGGTGCTATGTAGTTTCATGCATCAATTATTTGTATTGTGCTCAAGAAGGGGAGTGTCAAATGACAGAAAGGACAGAAGAGCTGGCATAAGTTTAACCTGTATAGTGTGGAGTTCACCTGAGTATGGAGGGTTAGTTGAGGATGCCAACCTGATCCCACAGGTTGAACATGGCCTTTCACCTACATATTTCTCCTTTTACAGTATTTCATCTTTCACAGTGCATTTCCCATTAGTACCAAAGGAATGAAATTATTGTGTAGTTATCCTCTTACCCATCCCTGAATCTTTCTTTGTGCCATCTGAGATAATGTCCACGTGGTCACTGTCCACATCATAACTGAAGAAGTCGTTCAAGTAAGTCTTTGATCTCTGGCCACCAAATACGTATAAGCAGCGATTTTTCTGGAATAGGAGAGGAAAAAAAGTCTTTACAAGTTCAAGACAATACATTGGTCAACTGTGATCATTACCAGAAATATTTATCATAGACTCCTAAGTGGTTTGGGCTGGAAGGGACATTAAAGCCCAAGCAGTTCCAATCTCCTTCCCCTATCCCAGGTTACTCCAAGTCCCATCCAGCCCAGCCTGGAACACTTCCAGGGATCCAGGGGCACCCATTAATGAATTGAAGAGGAACTGAGATGTCTCTTCCAAGTTCAAAATCATTGTACACAGGTAACTGCTGCAGCCCTGCCTCATCCAGCTTTAACTTCATTAAAGCAGCAGCTCATCTTTCAGGTTTATATTAAGGAATTAACAGGCCCTGTCTCTAAAACCCATCATAAATTCACTGCTAAAAACACAACAGGAACAAAAGACAGGCAGTAGGAGAAACCATCCAGGTACCAGCACATTACTAAATTCAGTACAGGCAAGTGGCAAGGAGCAAGCCAAGAATAACAGGTTTATTGCTTCTTTCAAGTCTCCCAAGTGGAAAGTCCGTAAGAGGCAGATTATTTTTCTTTCAAATGGTTGAGAAAACAGAAAAGGACTTAAACTTTCATGACCTGTGCTTAGGGAAACCAGTATTCTTAAATTTACCACGGACACCTATTTGAAAGATCCTCAAGTCCCTGTGCAGAATTTTGTGTGGCAATATGTTTTTCCACCAGATTTTAAAGAACCATTCAAAACAAAAATAAAACTGAAAGCTCTGAAAGCCCAGTATTCACTGTAAATATTCTGATCTTTCACTTGAAAGGGCAAGAGAAATAGAATCAGCAATTTCTTCAAATTGGTGGTTTTGAGTTGGTGATATTAGTAAATATTTAAATGTCACAATATTAATTTTAATTCTCTTTAGATACCTGGTGGATGAACACAACTTGAAAGGCAATGGAATGTGGTTTTAATACTCAATATAGAGTAAAATGCTGTATACACCTTACCCCCACCTCTCTGCTCCTCCATGAGGCTCTGGATGAAGTGTCCATAAATCCAGCTGTTTACAGCTGTTTGCAGCTGCTCAGGACAACAAACAGCAGCTGGATGCTCCAGCAGCAAGGGCTCTGAGGCCTCTGCCATTCAATGCACACCCAGTAAGGCCCATTCCAGTAACAGCACAGAATATCTACCAGATCAGAAGCTCCTAAATTGCTCTACTAACTTAAATATAATACATTTTTAGGTCAAACTGAACCACAGCCTTTGGATCTATTTACTATTATTCCATTAAAATCAACTCTTTTAAATTCACCTTGATCTTTACTTGAAATTTTATTCAGTTGAAGTAATGAAATCTCCTACACTTGAATTAGCACCTCCTGCACTTACCAAAGCCACATCAGAATGTCAGCAAACATCAAATTAAGAGAGACTCTGGGAATTAAAGAGCTCAAAATTTACAAGAGAAACCCAAACCAGATGTTCTCCTTAAAGTCAGACATCATAAATCACAGGAGGGTGTGGACTCACAGAATGGAACAACATGCAGTGTCCTATCCGGGACTGGATATCCTCGGGTCCAGCGTTGCAGGAATCCTCCCTCAGAAGTTTCCACGTCTGGCACTGGCAGTCAAAAGCAAACAAACCACTGAACTGGGGCTCACTGGCTCTGCTGTCGTCCACGCTGCCATTGCAGGTCAGGATTCGGCCTCCAAAGGTGTAGATCATGTGTTTTTCAGAATCCATGCACATCTGCAAGAAGCAGGGAAGCTGTTTTGAGCTGGTGCAGCAAGACCTGAACACTCTGAGATTAAATACCCCCCTCCTGCAAGCAATGCCTACTAAGCCAAGACAGTGCTCTGCACATCTCCTGTGCCTCCAACAAGCAGAAAAGGACACACGTCTTGATGGTTGTCAGGTTTTAATTTCATAAAAGAAATTTCAAACACAAGTCTAATTTCTATATGCCATTTAATATGCAAAAGAAAAGACTAAATGTAGCCTTCACCATCTAAAAAACCTGCTGATTTCAGGGAGAAGTACTTGAGAGTGTTTCACAAGGATTCATAGGGTTCTTTTCCATAGACTCCGTAGAAAAGACTCCATAGAAAAGATCTTTACACCCAGAGTTAACAGAGTATCACCTTTGGCAATGGCTGTACAAAGGAAAAATTCAGAATCACTGCTAATTCCCTGCCCACCAATCAACTGTAATTTGTCACTGAGATTCCATCCCCAGCACAGATTTACTGTTACGCCAGTAGAACACAAAGTAGGAGCATAACTCAGCCAAAGATTCCTCACAGGAGTGCAGCAGAAATATGCTTCATCTCCAAGCCTGAACTGATCTTATGGCACACAAGAGAAGCACTGCAGCACAAACTAAACCAAACTCCCTGACTCCAGGTGATGTTTTCAAAAAAAGTGCAAAGCAGAGGGTTACAAAACACCAGGGGAGGGGGGGGGAAAGCAAACCAACAAACAGACAAGATTACAGTAAGATAGAGATGCTACTCAGCAAAGCCTACACAAAACACTTCTAGTGCAGCACATTTCTGAAGGTTAAATAAAAACTGCAATTGCAGTAGGTGCTGAGGAAGAGAAGAGGAAGAGCTGCAGATTGACAGAATTCAGTAAGGCCCTTCTTTGCTGAGAGGCAGCACAGGGAAGAAAGGAATCATTTCAAGAGGCAAACAAGGCACCCAGAGTAGCCTTGCCAGCTGACAATTTCCTTGTGCCTCTTCCCCAACACCTGGGAGACTGGCATTGGTTATTAATAGAACAGGAAGACTGATTGGCTTTTGTTCTGCAGACATGGCATATCTTTAATTTTCGGTGTCAGCAGAAAGGCACATTGTGCTGGCAAACAACAGCTTTGGTTACAAAACAGCCAGTACCAATAAAAGCAGATCTTGGGCTGCTTTAAAAATGAGTCCTGATGTGCTGTTTCTTGGCAATGCTTCATAAAAAAAAAATCAATTGAGAACAAAGTACCTTTTTCAAGTAGGCAAAAGCCACCGAACACAACGTAAGTAAAGAAGTTTTCAATTTGAACACGCGGACAAATGTGACTTTTTAAAGGATTAGTAGCCATTCCTCTAAGGTGTTCCAAGCTCTACAAAGCAAGCACATCCTACAATTTTTAAAGGTAACCAATTTGGAAAGAACCCTGCTCCTGTGTTGGCCTCATTCCAGCAGCTTGCTTGGACTGCTCTTCCAAAGGTACCATACACAGCTTTGCAAGTTGCTCCCCAAGGCCCTCCAGGCAAGGCAGATCTGCAAACCCAGCTCAAGGAGACTGATTAAAACCAGATGAACTGTGCTTTGAGCTTTAATAAAACGTGTCTTAATAAAATGCATTTGTTCGCAAAGGTTTTTATGATTCTTCTGACTCGGTTTGATTAGAACACCAGCAGCCAGTGGTGTTGAGCATCAATGCCATTAGGATTTAATTGAGTGCAGATCACACCTCCTCATCCCTGCTACAGCACCTTGAAACCACCCAGGCTACGATCCAAACTGACTTTTAAACACTGAGAACCTGCAGTTGGGAGGATGAGTGTGGCTGACCTGATGATCAAACACCAGCTTGGGGCCTCCATCTGCTGCGGTGTCCTCGCTCAGCAGCATCCAGGTGTTGGTGTCGATGTCGTAGCGGTAGAAGTCGCTCTTCAGGGACTTGCTGTTCCTCACAGAGGAATCCAGGTACCGCCCCAGGGTGTAGATCTGCCGTCTCTGGATGTCAATGCACATCTTGTGACAGGACCTGGCACTGGGACCACTCTGAGAAAGGAAGGCACCACAAAAATAAAGAGAATAATGGATTTAATATTGTTCCAGGTAGGTTGCTAAGGGAAAATAAGCATTAGCAGCAACTAGAAATTCTTGGGGAATTCAGGAAAATCTGCTTGTAATCAAATAGAGGATTAATATATAAATAATTACAAGATCACATCCCATAACTTCTGTCCTTTAGAAAGACACCAGCAAAAACCTTAATGCATTTGTCACAACAAACTTATGATTTGAACCTTTTGTGTCAGATTCCTTAGAAAACAGACAGTTTCTCCCAGAAGTGATTCTCGGAGGCGTGTGAAAACTACTTGATCTTTTAAAATAACAGAAGTCGATGCACATGAGAGGCAAATTAAGATGTCACAGCCTATAAATAACTACACAGGAAGAAGATTAAGAAGTGCTCTATTACAGGAGCCTCTGTTTTATTAATAGGCTGTTTTCTAACAGATCATAAGCAGACACTCCCCCAAGCAATCATATCCCGTAATGGCTCTGGGAAGGTAACAAAAGCACTCCCTGTCCTTCACAAACAGATACGGCCCTCCCAGCCTCCATCTGAAAGAAAGTTTCCCACGGTAAGCAAAACTGCCCTGAGTTATGATCTTCAAGAGAAACACACAGAGTGTCCCATGTCAAACTATTATGGGCTTAATCCATCCAGGAGTGCTCAAGTTAAATCATGGAGTAATTTATTTAATGACATTATGATGATGATTACGCAGTCCTGGGTAGTTTCCTTTCTGCTTCCCAAATCTCATTTTAAGGACCTTCAAACACTTTTGAGTGATATTCTGGTTCTCCAAAACATCAGAAATCAAGATGGGCAAAGACTTATGTGCAAAATATCAGAAAAAACATCACATCATGGGTGCAGATCAATTCTATATTTTATTTTGACACAGCTGGGTCACAGAATACAAAGAATGACTTCCCACTTGGAGAGGACACATTTAAATTAGAAATGGGGAAAAAATTCTTCCCTGTGAGGGTGGTGAGGCCCTGGCACAGGATGCCCAATCCCTGGGACTGTTCAAGTCCAGGCTGGACCTGGTCTAGTGCAAAGCCTCCCTGCTCATGGCAGGGCATGGAACTGGATGATCTTTAACATCCCTTCCAACCCGAACCATGATGGGATTTTATACCAAAAAATCTATTAAAAACTATTGAAAAGTAAAGATAAGGCAAGCAGGCAAGGATATAGCAAATCATCAAAATTATTACTGAAGACTTATATCACACCAAATACTCAGCACAATAGTTGTTCTGTGTGCTACCAAGTACTGCCTCACTAAAAAACCCTCATAATTATACCCTTTCACTTAAATTCTACTGAAATTTAAAGTACACTAATGAAATGCACATCAGTGAATTGGATAAAACAAGAAAGGAAGCATTATATCTTTGTTGTCAAAAGCCTTTACTATTTATCTTACAGAATTCAATTTCTTGATTAAGCAATGGTTCCAGGAAACTGTTTACAGTAACTCAAAAGACCATGTGAAGAGGTGAACTAAATTGTTCATATTTTGTAAATATGAAGCATTATGTCGGCAGTGATTACAGCTTTGAGGATTAGTTACTTCATGGTAATTAAGATAATTTTCTTTTATGAAAAAAAGTACTGATAGTAGTGAAATATTAGCATAAAATCCTGAAATGCAGCAGAAGCTCATTGATTGCCTTTGGTCACATGGAGGAAGATAACACAGAAGGCATTAACACTATTTACTTTGTTCCTAGAAAATACAGTAACAGTTGCTTGCAGAGGACCCTGCTCCAAACACATAATGGAGTTCCTGTGCATGAAAGGCACCAATCAGTGCACTCACAAAGGCAGCCCCTGGTTCACAAATAAATCACCCCAGTGTGCAAAGTCCACCTCAAGCCCTGGAGCTGGGACACTGAGGGATATGGCACCAGTCCCCTGCCAGTGGGCACATATTTGCCTTGGCACAGCTGCCCTGTAGGTGAGATGTGAGGACCCTCCTGTGCTTTCTGAGCCTCCCTTCTGGCAGGTCACTGCAGCTTTTTAATGGAATTGGACAATTTAAGGATCATCCCCTCTCCCATCCTTCACCTCCACGTGAACTAAATTAAATCCTCCCAAACCTGTTCAAATAATGTCTCTGGTACTTTCAAGAGTAAATCTCCCATTTAGCAATTTCCAGATCTGCCTTGCCACGTAAAGCTGTATCATCAACCAAAATTTGTCTGAGCACAGACACAAGGCTGAGACACTTCTCAACTCAATACCCACTTCAAGGCACTGGCACCAACAACACAGTTGCTACACTAAATATACAGCATACAGATTTCCTAAGACTATTTTTGAATGAGAAAAGAATTTGGGAAAAATACCTCTTTTTCTTGAATTACATCCTGGCCACATCTCACACGGTAATATCTGCTTTCTTAAAGAGCTGCTGAGGTTAACATTTCATCTCTATAGACATAGAATCTTCATCACCTCAGGTTCACTCAAGAACTTCAGCTCCACCAAACTGCAGAGCTGCCATAGCATGAACTATCACTTATAATATAGGAAACTTCAATCAATTTGAAATTGTTCTCACAGAAAACTGGAGATCTGCCTGCACACCACTCACAAGATCACACGGAACCTGCCAAAAGTTTCCTCCTTAACCTACATGTTTACCAAAATGAGTAAATAACTCCATTACCAGCGGCACATGCTAGTTTGACATTTGAGACAGAAAAGGGGAAAGGTCTAAATCTGTGTTCACTTCTGAGTTCAGCCTGACCATGGCAGCCCTTGCGGCTCATATGTACTTCAAAGAGGGACACAAAGTCCATTTACAAAGACACTACAAAAGAGTAAAACGCCTCAAGGCACATGTGATGAATCAAGTGCCTGTGGGTGGCTGTGAATGCTCATCCAAAGCCATGTACTCCACATGGTTACAACAGCAGCCTGTTGTTCACACAAGGAACTCACTGCCACAGCTTGTCGTGGACACAGCAATCCAGTAAATTCAAATGGGAAAGTTTGTTGATTCCAGAAGTGTTTAAAGAATATGACCTTTTAAAAGCAACGAATGAGAAAAACTGACCATGAGGAAGATGACTCTCTAACCCAAGGTTGAAGAGATCAAGCATGGCCAGAGGGCAATGTAACAACCTTCTGTCCCCCTGCCAGGATGTAGGCTGGCCATGATCCGAGAGTTAGTGTCCCAAGCTGAGTGGATCTTACTACAGATCTCTACACCTTTAAATTCAGGCTTATCACCAAGCCAGTTTTAACCAGCTGTTTCTGTGGTTGTCTGAACTCATATCAGCGCAAGACTCCCTATCTCTGGAAGTGTTCAAGGCCCCTGGATGGGGCCCTCAGCAGCCTGGCCTAGTGGAACATGTCCTTGTCCGTGGCAGGGAGGTGAAACTAGAGGGTCTTTAAGGGCCATCCCAACCTAAACCATTCTGTGATTTTATAATTAAGTCCTTTACTTTAGATCTGGTTTCTTCTAAGTTGTTACACGTGGAATGCACCTTTTTGCAGATGAAGCTTCACGACCGGATTGACTGAGGTAGCAGAGGTGACACTTCCCAAACAGAGCCATCTTCTTTAAGACTCTAAAAGTCACATTCAGCAACAGCACCCAAACGACCTGAACAAATGCTGGCTCTGAAGACGCCTTCAAATTCTCAGCAGAAAGCTCCTGGCACACACACTGCAGAAAGCACACGTGAAAGGGGCTTGTGACTGGGCTAAGTCCTTATTCAGATGGCAAGCAGTGTGTCAGGCTGCTTTGGCCAGAGGCTCAGCTGCTGCCAAGGCTGTGATGGCAAGAGGAAAGCATTAGCATATCACATTTCTAACCTACAGGACACCAAACAATACCAAAAACTCCTGAGCACAGGCACTGTAGGGTTTGTGTGGAACTCAATAAATGCCCGCACAGAGCCAGGACTGACCTGAACAAAGTGGCTCTGAGCCACCCAGCCCCACCATACAATCAGCACAGCACAAAAACAGCTAAAACAGATTAAACAGCATGTGCGGGGCCCTTTTTGGAAGTGCTACAAAATACCCAGCTTTATGCCCAACTCCAAGGCTCTTCTTCAAACAGGTTGGTGTTGACGCAACTCCTCCGCTCTCTACAACACAGATAAATGCCCTAGTGAGGGTGGGATGGTGAGGAAAGGAAGAGAGGCTGTATGGCCAGGAGCACTTAAGACAGGCTTTCAATCCTTTAAGCACCCAGGGCCAAATAGGATTTTTAGGTTTCGTCAGTGCTACACGAAATTCAATTGTGCAACGCCAAGTGAATACACAGTATACTTTATGAAAAGCCTTCTCAACATGCTAAGCCACTTTATAAAATCTAATTAGAGCTTTCTTCATTTAACTTGCAAATGCTGAAAGCAATTATCCCACTTAAGGACTAACTTACAAAACGTTTTCAAAAAGCAACACAACAGCACCAAGAGACAACACCGCCTCCTTAGAATAATTGATTTGTTCCTATACAGGGGAGAAAGGATTGGGACTCAACTCCTTAGGGTAGGGTCTGCTCAAATCACTATTTATGCCAGAATCAGCAGGCATCATCTTAGCAACAGCATCCTGGCATGCTCCACTAAGGCACAAACATGATAGCTTTCATTTTTTGGTTTGTTTTTAAATAAATGTCCTATGAACCTCCTTTAACGTGAACACGACCGCAGGAAGCTGGTTCCACTGCCCATCCCAAACAAAAACTGGGGGAGCTTGGCTTCTTCTGGTTATCATAACCTTTTGCAAATAAAGGGGTTTCAGTTGCAAGAAAAATCTGTTTTATTCAGACCAATCCAGATGAAAAACCTCAGGAGCAACCCTGGACCCTGTTCAAGAGTCAGGGAAATAAAAACAAAGAACAGCTGACTAATTCTCCCTTCTTGGTCCTGTAAAAGACTGAGTGGAATGTGAACACTGCCTCCAGTATGAAGTTCAAAAATAAGCGTCATGAGGTAAAGGCTCTTGTCCTAAAGCAAACTAGGACGAGGACATAAAAAGACACAAACAACCTACTTTGTTTCCAGTCCTGAGAGCAGCCTGTCAGGCAACAAATAGTCCCTCCTGCCTACACACAACTGCAGAGATTAATTGCTCTCGTTTCCCACTTTCGGAGTATAATTCATTTCTTCCTCCACCCCCCCCTCAAAAAAAAAAAATAAGGGAAAGTTCTCCACAAACTTGAAAATGAAAGGAAATGCATATTATTTTTGGCATTAATTCAAGTCCATGTGCTTTAAGATTATAGCTTGTTAGTGCTTTATCAATGCCAGTCTACAGCTAATGCGCTCCCAAAATGTTTAATCTGAGCTGCAGCAAAGATTTGCTTTGCTCTACATGAGCACTAAATTCAGCAAGAGAAATAACTGCAGCCATACAACAAAATAAAACACTTTCATCCTATACAAGTTACTTACAGAAGGCATTTTAAGTTTAGCACAACCCAAAGGTGCCAGAAACATAAGAAAATAATTTAATCTATTGATTTTTTTATGGTAGCACTGAAGATTTGTATGGCACCTCAGCACCAAACAGAAGGAGCAGGGGGTGATGTATTGTTCCTATCACCCATGAAATCACTGACGATGTGCCAGGAGCACCAAACCTCCAGAAGGAGGATCCTGCACATTTAGTCACACAACAAGAGCATCAAAACCATGCTGGAGGCCAGAGCAGCCCAGCACAGGCACATGGCAGGGGCTTCTTCAGTGTCAAAGACCCTCCCTTAAACAGCACATTCCAACTTCCTACTCTGTATGATGGCAAAAGTCAGTGCCACTGATGTCATTAAATGTCCAAGACTTGACAGCTCCAGCACTAGAATTAAAAACCTTTGGATGTCACACAGGGTAGATGCAGCAAAAGACTGAATCTTTCTAGGAGCATAAAATGGGAGTTTAGCTCCAAAATACATATTTGGATGCTCAGTGTACACTCCATTCTTTAAATTATTCTGCAAATAATCCCTGGAAGTGTCCAAGGCCAGGCTGGATGGGGCTCACGGCAAGGGTTTGGGACGAGATCTCTAAGGTCCCTTCCAACCTTTAACATTCCATGATTCTTAACACTATTTATAAAAATAACAGATATTCCAACTTAATTTTAAGGGTGCTTTCCAGTTATAAAGAACATTCTTGAGAACAAGGAAGTTCATCAACCACTGAATGGTTTGGGTCGGAATGGACCTTAAAGCTCATCCAGTCCCACCCCCTGCCATGCTCAGGGACATCTCCCACTATCCCAGGTTACTCCAAGCCCTGTCCAGCCTGACCTTGGACACTTCCAGCCATATGTTCTCTAGAAAACTGTTACATCTAAATTAAACATGTTCTGCCAACAAATATTTTGGGAAGCCCAAGAAATACACCAGAATCTAAGAGTCACGATGCTGAAAATTCCTCAGAAGTAGTACCAGAAAGCCATGAATTGACACAATTTTTCACACAAGAGAGTTAAATGTCTTATGACAAATATTAGGTTTGGGTATCAAAAAGATGTAATTAACTATTAATAAGTCCAGGCACAGCCAAGACAGGGAAGGCACCCTCGGTCAGGCAGCTGACACAGAATTTGAGCTATGGCTAATCTGCTTACTGGTGCCCTCCTACAGTGATGCCACGGGATAGATTTACCAGCAAAGTCCTTTCTGGGCTTCTGACTCAGACATGATGGAGCAGATTAAAGTCAGAGGCAGCTTTTAGAGCATAGTTTTGTGTGCACATCTCTTCAAGGCGGGAAAACAATAAAATTAAACATGATGAAGATTTCTTTTTCCCCTTCCTAAAGGCACACTCATATTTGGGACAGTCCTAAATCCCCACTGCTGATGCTGCATGGCCTTGAGCTGAGCCTGCCACAAAGAGACTTTCCCTGCTTAAATTAGAATTAAAAAAAATAAATGGCCTGATGTTCTATTTTTGAAAGACTGTTCAATGAGCTTATAAGTCAAATGATCAGGCTCAGAGATCATACGACACCATCCTTATGACAGCAGCAGGCTGGATTTGATGACCCTTGACAGCCCAACCCTTTCAGTCTGACATGAATTTAACTTCAAGTGTTTGCTCCATCCTTCAGGGATCAGCACAGGTTTATCTCAGCCCAGACTTATTGCAGCACATGAGCACTGCCATGAAAACAAACAGATAATGCTCTATTCCCACGAAATTATTATTTATTAGCCTCCCTTGCAGCCTGCTTGCAGAAATAACTAATTTGAGAGTACTTTCATGAAGGAACGAATTAGCACATGATCTTCTGTCCTCTGATGTGCCATGACCAGGGCACCTCCAAAGACCAAATGAGTCCTCGCAGCTGAACTTTCCAAAGCACCAACTCTGTGTTTTGACAGCTGTGCTGCCTGTGTTCTCCCACAGCGCAGAAACAGCTTTGGCAGCCAACACCAGAGGAATTGCCAGTGTAGGAACCATATTCCTGGGTCTTCTGAGCTCTCTGCTCACACACCAAGGTATCATCAAGGCCTTCCAGCAATGCATATCACCATGGATCTCATGCTGCAGTAAATCAAGATATCTTACAAGCCAGTGGACAATATGAAGGGGAGAAAGCTCCCACATCCTCAAACATGCAAATAGTGGGAAATAACTTGCGGTCACTCAGTACCTAAAAGGAGGTTATGAAAAAGATGAAGGGGGACTTTTTACACGGACAGATAGTGGTAGGACAAGGTGGAACAGTTTTAAACTAAAAGAAGAGACATTTAGATCATCTGTTAGGAGGAAATTCTCTGCTCAGGAGGGTGGTGAGGCGCAGGCTGCCCAGAGAAGCTGTGGCTGCCCCATCCCTGGAAGTGTCCAAGAAAATGCTGAATGGGGCTTGGAGCAACCTAGTGGAAGGTGTGCAGGGGAGTTGGAATAACATGATCTTCAAGGTCTCTTCCAACCCAAACCACTCTGCAATTCTTTAATTTATGTGAAGGAGGTTGCAGGAATGCGTACGAAGGTCTTGTGCAGGCTTTAGCTTGCAGTCAAAAATAAAAGTCATCCAACCTTTGTGATTCAGCTTACAAGTGAAAACAAGAGAAGTACTGAAGGAATATCCCAGTACAGGGTGACCTTGCAGCAAAAGGACATCAATTCTGTGCTATTTCTAAGAAAAGGCACAGTTCGCCTGCAAAAAAAGTGCTGCTCACACTGGTGAAATGTGAAAAAAATTATAACTTCTTGAATTTTACCAAGTAAATCATCAGTTTGTTCCACATCCACTGCTCAGCTTTGCTTTCAGCAACACTAATGAAATGTAACAGACGACCCACCAGAGAACCAGAGCTTTCACCAGCTCCAAGATGGGCCCTGAGGACAACATCCCTCGTGTGCCGAATTTAACTAACCCCATTAACAATTGCAGGATGTTGAATGAGGTCATGTTTGCATGCATCACAAGTTCACGCTGTCCTCGCATTACCAGTAACAATGGCCAGTAAAGGTCCAGCCAAGAGAGATTTTTCCATAGACACAAACTGGTCGGCTGAGCTACAGCCCCACTTGCAGACCAGAAGGCTGAAAAAATTTAACTGGTTGCTTATAAAGTGTTTAGCTACAAAGGTGAGGATGCAGCAAAGCCACACTTTTGGGAGTTGATTTTTTTGGTAATTAATTGTCCTTGAGATGCTGGTGATAGACAATCATGAAATTCTAAGTCTAAATCCTTCAGCAGCCACAGGCACTCGCATGTTTCTGAGAAAGTGAAGACAGTTTTGAACAGGTGACAAAAGAGCCGTTTGCACCCAAAGGTGTTAGCAAGTTGTAAAAGTGGTTGTTTAATTTCCAAAAGCCCAGTATCAGTAACATCTCCATCAATGTATGCCCTGGAAAATTCATGGATTAAGTCCTATTAAACACACTAAGCTCTTTCAGGTAGGTCTGAATTCAACCCATCATTGCACCACCCATTGTGCCAGTAAGTTCTCTTGAGACACTCCAGAAAGCTCAATTCCCAATTACCTTCAAAACCCAGTTGCAGAAACACCTAAGTAGCAAGGTCCACAAAAATTAACTACATTTTAAAGCATGCAATTATCCAGACAATTTAGCTACAGATTTGTCTGTGATACTACTTGAGACTGATTCCCCTATGTTACCACCATGGGATAACTGATATTTCTTTAGGGATTTCTGTATTTGTACAGATTGAGGAATGTTAATGTAACATTAATGTAACAAGTCTCTCAGTGTAGCTGAAATAAGACATTACTCTTCTCCCAAGGCAGAGTTGACTGGTATGTGAAGCTACTTTCACTCCCTGGCAAATGAGCAAGTTTTCCTTCCACCTCTACATATTCTCCTATTTCTTTAAAATCCTTTTCTTTTAATCCCTTCAGTGTGAAATGCTGGGGTCCTGGCATTCCAGCTGGCTCATCTCAGAGGTGCATATTTCTGTGTCTTTAAAAGCCAAAAGGATATAAATCAGAACTCCTTGTACCAATACCAACCTCTTCACTAAATCTTTACCTGAAAATCCTGTAATGTTGCTTCCCCCAAGACACATCCACAGCTACCCAAGAATGACTCTACACTGCCTCATCTACAATTTACAGAGAATTGCAAAATGCATTAGGATGATGCAATAATGTCCTAATAAAGCCATGTAAGTAAAATAAAGTTCCATTCCAGACCAGAGATCAGAGCATTAAACTCATCATAAGCTGCAGTTGAAGTGGTGATTTTTATCGGAACATAAACGCCACAAATCAACTCTGCCTGATGCGTTACTTCAAGGACTAAAAGTAGTTTTACTTTGCAACTGAAAGCTTTATGATGACTTGGAAATTCAGTATAACCTGAAGACTGGCATGCACAAGCTCCAGGGCTGCCAGGGTTGTGCAGCCTCCAGAACACCAGGCACAAGGCATTTATTTAATGCTCCTTTCTCCACGAGACTGACTTGAACAGCAGTGTGTGGAGGAAAGGGACCTCCACACATTCAAACATCTGGTGTGAGGAATAACTGAAGTTTGGCTGCTTTTCTGGGCTTTTTTCATGCTGGAAGCAAGAAATACAGGCACCTAGTGAGGGAACTGAATAACTTAAGACCCAAAGCTGTTTTCAAATAAGGATGATCTTTTCCTTAAAAAAATGTCAAAGTTAAAAAAAACCAAATAAACCAGGGTTAAAAGGACAGAGCTTTTGAGGCACACAAGGTAGCATAAGCACATAAAAGCTCAAAATCTTTTCCAAAAAGTTTGTTTCAAAATAAATTATTTTTAAAAGCTGAGGTGCTACTCCCTCAACGGAGTCTTTTTGCTTTAGGCTGCCTAAGTGGAAATCACTGGGGATGTCAGTCAGGCATATGTGAAAGTCTCTAACATTCTGGTGAAAGAATACTGGCTTAGAACATTTTAAACCATTATGCTACTAAATAGGGAGGAAAATAAACCATTAGCCTGTGATATTTAGGATCAGCCTAGGATACTTTTCATTTGGTTCACTCCAGCATCTGCCGTCTTTGTCCCTACTTTTGTAGGCATTTGCACTATTTAGGAAGTTGGCTCCGAGGTACGTCTGCAGTATCCAAGTTTCTTTCAGGGACAGCTGCCTTCTCTCTATGTGCTTTTGTGGCACCAGGCATCTCGTACAACCAAGCATCTGTACCACTGGAACTGCTCAGCAGTACAACATGGCACATTCACTGTATTAGATCTCAAGTCCGTAAACATCACAATATTTGAAATAAAAAGCCCCTCAAGTCACTTGAAGTGTCTTCCAAACTGTATCACCATCTGTGGGAAGAAGTCAATATTTAAGACTAGTTCAATTCCTATACTGCAAACAGCACAGGGTAAAAGCTTTACATTGATAGGCTCATGTACTGCTGCATCACATCCAAAATAACAGTCAGAGGTATCACAAACTCCTACAGAAAATACTTCTGTGGTAATATGACACTGAAAGCTCTGTGTAAATTCATCCATGTCAACAAATGCAAAGAAATGCATGCAGAGACTGGAGAAAATGTAACTAGAAATACAATAGCAGCTGAAATCCCCCTGGTCCTCACCATTAGGAGATCTTTCTACACTTGTCAGCTTTTACTTTCAGCATCTTGGAAAAGCACTTGGTGCTCACAGCAAACTGTCACCTCACAATACACCCATTTTCTACACCATTTTGAACCTACTGAACAGGAGGCACTTGTTGACCTACACTTTCCTTCATTGTGAGCAAAGATTTATCCTCTCAAGCAGTTAAACCATGACAAGACCTTCACTTCTACCTCTGGTAAGAAAACACTTCAAAAATTTTTGAGAGAAACACAGTGTCACCTAAACCTAACCCATTTACACAATTTCCGCGTCCTTCACAGAGCTGATTTGTGAGCAGGGTTTTCCTCTGAAGAAGCCAGAATGAGGATGAGTCAATGTATTTTCCAAGAAGCAGCACAGAAGGTACCAATCAGTGCAGTGACACTGCTTGAAGGGAGATCCCCCCATCTCTTGTCTCTAGGAAATGCCAGACCATGGTAGAGGAATACCAGTGACACACAAAACATGCCAACTATCACCCTACTTTAGTCTCATTTATATGATCTCCAGAGGCATCAAGATCCCTCAGCCTTTTGATCCTATTTCAAAATCCCCTGACTATCAATTTACACCAAACAACGTCTTTCCTACACTTAAAACTGTCTTCCTGCACTGAATTTCACTAAATTACCCCTCAAAAGAGAAAGTTGCTGCTTGGAAACTAGAATCAGACATCAAAATACACACATTAAGCTTCTCTATTAACTGACACTGGCCCAGAATAAAAATATCCAAGGAATGACATTTTTTTTTAAGAAAAATATTTATTCCCCAATCCTGAAGAGGTCTGTTAATCTACAGCCACCAATAAACCCTGAAGACAACAGCATTTGTCAGAACATTCCACTTGATTCAGGGTAGAAACTCTTAAATGAAATACATTCTGGCTGTACCTTGTGCCAGCTGATTCACAGAGCTGTCACACACTCCAGAGACAGAAGCTGTGGGTAAGCTGAGAGGTCCTGAGCTGCTCCATGGAACATCTCCCTGGAAGGATTCAGGCTTGAGGAACAGGATTTGACAAGGACAGCAGAAGTGCTGCTGGATCCATACTCTGAAGGGATGGTGGGGACTCTGTCCATCAGCAGTGGTGCTGGGTTCACCAGCAGGTCCCCCAGAGCTGTTTTCCATGCTCTAAGGGATCAGCTACCCCAGCAGTGCCCTGAGCACTTTGTCCACACATACAAGAAAGACATGGAGGGGCTGGAGCATGTCCAGGGAAGGGAACAGAGCTGGGGAAGGTTTTGGAGCCCCAGGAGCAGCTGAAGGAGCTGGGAAAGGGGCTCAGCCTGGAGCAAAGGAGGCTCGGGGGGGACCTTGTGGCTCTGCACAACTCCCTGAGAGGAGGGGGCAGATGAGGCAGTCGAGCTCTGCTCCCAGGGAACAGGGACAGGAGGAGAGGGAACAGCCTCAAGATGGGCCAGGGGAGGTTGAGATTGGATATTACGAAAAATTGCTTCACTGCAAAGGTTGTCCATCCCTGGAACAGGCTGCCCAAGGAGTCCCCATCCCAAGTGCAGTTTAAAAGCAATGCAGTTGTGACACTTGGGGACCCAGTTCAGTGGTGGCCTTGGCAGTGCTGGGACAACAGCTGGAGTTCATCTTAGAGGGCTTTTCCAACTTAACTATCCAATGATTCTATGAAGAGCAATGGGAACTCATCTTTGGTGATCTAATTGTTAAAGAAGAGAAATGCAATTTCAGGTTACAAAGAGTCACCTCACTGGAAAACTTTGAAAAACAGCAGCAAGAAAGTTTTCTAAAAAGGTCAAACAACCTTTTCCTAATGCACTGCAACAGAAGCTCCCAGTACCCTTATCCCAAGAGCATTATTGTGCATTATCCCTACAATAACATTGGACAGGATGCAACTTTCACCATATTTCACTCTTGTCCAAATTTAATTATTGAGTGGCTAATTTAACGACTGTCACTGATTAATTAGAATAAAAAAGCCAGAAGCAGAACTAGCACAATACAACAAAACAAGATTAAGCTCTACTGGAATCTACTCTGAATATTTTTTAAAATTCCATGTCAACAGACATTTCCTTTTTGCAAATTGTTTGTGAGCAGTTGATGTCCCTATTAGAGAAACATCTGGAGTCTTTGTTTTTGAATTTACTTCTCAACATTTGAGACTGACCTTTTCATTTCTAAATCAGGTTTGATCCAGATCTCTTTGGAAAAAAAAACCACAACCCACTGCTGTTTTCCAAGTACAGCAGCTGCCAGTTCACTGCACCTCTGAAAGTCACCAAAAATCTCGACTACACTTCACAAGGCCTCCTGAACACTGCTGAATGCATCACAGAATCACAGAATGGTTTGGGTGGGAAGGGACCTTAAAATCCATCCAGTTCCCACCCCTGCCATGGGCAGGGACACCTCCCACTATCCCACTATCCCAAGCCCCATCCAACCTGGCCTTGGACACTGCCAGGGATCCAGGGGCAGCCACAGCTCCTCTGGGTAATCTGTGCCAGGGCCTCCCCACTCTCCCAGCTAAGAATCCCTTCCCAATATCCCATCCATCTCTGTCCTCTGGCAGTGAGAAGCAATTCCCCCTTGTCCTGGCCCCCCATGCCTTTGTCCAAAGTCCCTCTCCAGCTCTCCTGCAGCCATTTTAGGCACTGGAAGGAGCTCTGAGGTCTCCCTGGAGCCTTCTCTTCTCCTGGTGAACAGCTCCTGATTTGCCAGCCTGGCTCCAGAGCAGAAGTGCTCAAGTCCACATCATCAAGATCTGTGGAGCTTCTCATTCACCAACACCCCAGGTCCTCCTCCTCAGAGCTCCTTGGATCCATTCTCTGCTTGGCCTCTGTCTGTGCTTGGATTTGCCCCAGCCCATGGCCAGGACTTTGCACTTGGCCTTGTTGAACTCCACGAGGCTCACAGAGGCCCCACCTCACAAGTTAGTCACGGAGAGTCCTTCCAGAATTCCCTTTCCAAAGCCACCCACACTTCTCCACACTTTTCTCTATTAAGTACATCCCTCCTTCAAAATTCCTCATACATTCAACAAGTCTACACTTTTAAAAAATTCCTCTTTCTTCCTCTCCCCCTAGACCCTTTCCACCTTCCATTTGAATTTCCTGAACTTCCATAACACTCTGTTAACATTTTTCCCTCCAAAATCCCTTTATAGTCAATTACTCACATCAACTCACAACTCTTCCTCTGTGCCTCCTGCACAGCCCTCCTTTTGTGCATCCCTCCTTCTTCCCATCCCAGTCTTACCCTGATGGAGTCAGCCATGAGGAACCTGAAGAGGAAACATCCCAAACAGGCCTCCTAAGCTTTACAGAAACTCAACTGGATGTGGCATGACCCCAGCAAGAAAGAAATGAACCCCTTAAACACCAGACTGACCCACACTGGTTTGTGCAGGAAGAAAACACAGCAGCCCCTTTTTGACCAAGCAATACATAAATATAACAATTTTACCTCTCCACAGCTCTGTTATGACAGAAACCAGAGTATCACGTTCAGTTTTGTTATTGCCCATTTTGTAAAGGATGTTGCAATCAGTAAGTACATGACAGAGATTTGAAGGCTACAGGAAATGCCTGAGAGATTTTATTCTTTTTTTTTTCAGCTCAGCTATTTGTCCTACTTGATTACAACCACTAGAAAACCTTTGCCATGATAAAAATGAGAATATTAAAAGTGTTATTTAATCTGGTAAGGAAGCTCACAAAATTAGCCATGACAAGAAACTGAGAAATACAAAGGAGAAACAAGACGTTTTTATACTGTTTTCAAGTAACTGAGGAAATCAACTCCTGAATTTGTCAAAAAGTGGTGGGATCTCAGACTTTTCATAGCTCCAAGAAGAGGTGGCATGCATTTTCCTCTGACAAACAATTAACTCAAAATAATCACAACAGAACCTGAAGAATTCAGTGTACAGTGAAATGAATTACACTAGCCAAAGGTCTTGGACTTGTAATGTCTCATCCTATAACCCAAGCTACATTCATTGCAGGTTTCTTACATCAAATACTGAGCAAAACAGGCCAAGGAAAATGGTTCAAATGAATTCCACGAAAGCTCTCGGGGTTGTGTAGCCTTTGGCAGTAACCCCTGTCCTTAGATTTCCATCTGGTAGTTGTCTATTTCTATTCATTTCTGACAGAAGTTAAAAAAATAAATAATTTGTTTCTGAAGCTCAAACACCAGGATTGGGTCTGAAATGTTCATTAGCAGTTCTTGGAACCTTCCAGTGGGAGGTGTCCCTGCCCATGGCAGCAGGGCTGGAACTGGATGATCTTTAAGGTCCCTTCCAAACCAAAACATTCTGTGATTCTGAGATAAGTCTGGTTGTTCAACCACACAAAATTATTTAACTCGTGCTCTATTTGCTGAGCTGATTTTTGGCTGATCATTTCTGCTTTTGAGAAACAAACCTTTCCCCTCCAGGAATCTTAGCACTTCAAAGCCACCTCCAGCTCACATCTTCCCCACGTAAGCATTTCAAAAGTCTTCAGAACTTGAAGGACTGAACTCTGTGGCTCTCACCTCACACTGAACTTCAACTCGAGCACTTTAGAAGGGGCATTCTTGTGAGCAACAATTGATGTATTTTTTAAAATATGGGTGTTTGCAGAACCTACCTCTTTCTCGGTATCCCTGGATATACAGGTCCACTGGTTTTCCTTCACACTGTATGCCCAGAAGTCAGCCAGATCCTGAGTTCCATCCCAGCCACCAAACAGATAAACAGTTTCTATCATAAAACAAACAAACAAGTTAACTTTATTTTAAAAAGAGAATGTGTTTAAATAGGTTAATACCTACAAAACATCAGTGACAAACTATCAGAAGAGACATTTATATTCTTTTTTTACTTAAAACACCACTCCTCTTTGAATGGAACGAGTCATCAAGACAAAAATGTGGTTTGGTTTAGTAATGGAAGATTTTAGGATTGATAGACAGCCAATTCTCAGAGTCATTTTCTATTTCTACATTTACATAAGAGGCAATCAAACCCACAGCCTTCTGATTAAAATTCCAGACAGACAAATGAACAATATTTAACATTTTGGATCCTGTGCATGTAGTCTATCAATGACATCTCAGCCCGTGCCCTGTTTAGTGCAGGATTTATACATCAAGGTATCTGAGACAGGAGCAGCAAAGTTTTTCTGTTTAGTCCATCCCTCAGATAGAAAAATCTACTTCAGGTCTTCCTCTTCAAGGGAAATGTCTTGCATAAAGTAACTTACCTGATGCCACAAAAGCCAGTGGAGTTGCAACTTTAAGTCAGTGTTTCAGGGCTGCCACCTCAAACCCACAATTGCTCTGTGTACAGCAAGTTCTAAAACTTCCCAGACCCTCTGATAAAACCAGATGAATCCTTTGAAGAGGGGAAGCACTTAAGAAAGGAGTTTCTGTTCTGCCATGGAGAGATAACCAAACTGCTTCCATTATAGAAACAGCACTATCTGGTCTCAAATGCTAAAAATACTTCAATTTTAGACTGCATTAAAACACAACACAAAGCCAAGACCAAGAAGAACAAGCTCCTCAAGACTTGCAGAGCTTTGAAAAACTCCTCTAAAATTCACAAACCACTTCTATTATGGAGGTAATGGCCAATTTTTAATCCAAAACCAATTAAAAAGTGGAGTTAGAGCACGATTATAAAATGGGACTAGTCCCTGACCCTTACCTACCATCAGGATAGTGGTCATCACCATGGAAAGGTTACCCTGGTTCATTAACTTTAATTACCCTTCCTCCTGGACTCAGTGCTCCCAGTGTTCCCTGCAAAGAGCAGGTCCCTTTGTGCGCATAAATTCTCACAGCTCACAAAACCCACATTACCACAACAGCTTCATTGATAGCCGAGAAAAATAAAAGATTTGGCACCAGCTAAAAATCCTACTGGGGCCTTGCCAAAATGTCAGGCCTGCCTGGAAAGGCTTTGTTGGCTCACATGAAATTTAACAGCAAACCTGAATGACTCTGATGAAAACTCAGATTTTGGAAGTTACCTAACCCAGGCTGACAGAATTAACTGTGAGTCCTGAGAGAGGAGCACAAGTATCCAGCTGTTGCTGAGCATCCCCAGAGTGACATCAGGAACACAACTGGACATGAACTCTGTGCCAGACCCAGTTTTCATCACGAAATAAAACTGTAGCTCACGTGGAAGAAAGGCTCTATCACTATCTGGACCCAATGACAAGCATATTTTGGTTTCATGCCTTATTGCAGAACTATATGCATATTTTAGAGGAAGGTTTCGTGTTTTAAAAGGAATATTTCTTAATGCATAAATGCATCTGTTGCTAGTAATGTCAAGTAAATAATTTTTTATAATTCTCCTAAAATTTGTAATTGTTTTCCCATGGCATAAGAAAAAACCCAGTTGTTTGATGGTTTGTGGGATTGTTCTTGTTTGGTTGGGTCTGATTGTTTTCGTTTGGTTGGATTTCAGTTTTTTTGGGGATTTTAAGGTTTTTTTAAGTCAGGCTTCACTCTATTTCCCAACCAGTACCACTGCTTGTATTCCAGCTGTTAATTCAGGTTTTATGGGAGGGGTTTTTATTCACCCTGCGTGCAGAGACCCAACCAGGACAGATATCAAAGGACAATATTCAGAGAAGAGGACAGAGGCCCCAAAGCCCAGGCAGCAGCAGAGGGGCAGCTCGAGGGGAGCCCAGCAGTCTCACATCAATATAACTCTGGTGGCACTGGGGAATTAAAGGAGGAAAGGATCCTCCCTCTGCATCCAAGCAATATGGAACACAGCAAAATTGATGCTGCTTTATTAAAGCAAGTCTCTATTCTGCTTTAGGGACAGAGCAAGAGAATTTTCAAACCTACCTGAAGGCAGCAAGAAAAAAACATGAAAGCAATTATATTTACCCAAAGCTTTTACCAGCTACGTTTAGGAAGTCAAATTTCTCCTCCAGCATCCTCAGCTTATTTCCTCTACATTTATTTCTGAATACAAATTCAACACTTTGAATTAAATATGTTCTGTGAGTATTTCTAAACTGCTTGCTCAGTCAAAAATTTTTCTGTAGTGTCTGAGTTCTTTTCTTCCCTTACTCTCTGGATGATTAAAAGATGCCAGAGAAGTCCTCAAATTAGAGAACGTACATTCCCAACAATCAACATATTTCCTGTCAACCTCTCCCTAATTTCTGTCTTTCAGAGAAGTAACAAAGCAGCCTTCTCCAACCCATTAAATATCAAGAAATTCCTGGGGTAGTTTCAGTCCAGGTTCACACACTTTCTCAAGGACAGTTCTCTACTCCTGTTAACTCCATCTTCTCCATGTGGTGAAATCCTTGGCAGGATTCTGGTAAAGGAGGTCTTCCTCAGCGAATACATTCCAATCCTGGTGACATTCTTGGGTCAAGTGGTACTTCCACGTCTCTGCTAGAACAGTTCTCGATGGAACATAAAAGAATTGTGGATCTACAGCACCTTTGCAAGGTCCATCATTCATCCCCCAACCCCTCAAAGGAGGGCTAACTTCAGCAGAGACAACACTGCTCAGGGAATTATTCAGTTATGCTTTGAGCATCTCCAAGGATGGACATTTCAGGCTGGATCCCTGCTGCAATGACTCATTAACTTCATTACACTTCTCCCCCCTTCCAATACCTAACAAGATTTTCCCTTCCTGTCCTTTATCGTATACCTCTGCTCCCCCAAAATGTGCCTGCCCAGCTCCATGCTCCCACCAGTAGTTGAAGACAGCTCTAGGTTCCCATGAACCTTTCTTCTACCAGATGAACAAAACCAGCTCCCTGAGCATCTCCTCACACATCTCATGCTCCAGCCATGACCACCTTGGTCAGTTCAGTTTGACACAATCCTTACTGTCCCAGAGAGCCCAAACCAGGCACGGCACTCCAGATGTGTCCCTGAGTACCCAGCAGAGGAACATCACCCTCCCCTCTCCCTGCTGGCCATGCTTTTGCTGGCACAGCCCAGCAGGACAGGGTGGCCTTCAATGCCACAAGGCCACATTGCTGACGCACCTTGCAAATCGTTCCATGCAGCCAGTCCTCAGCCTGTCCTCCTGCACACAGGAGTCCCCACCCTCTCCTCCTGCACAGCTGTCACATCCCAGGGGCAGGATGAGAACCTCTCAGTGCTGTCCTGCAGCCCCTCAGGGTCCCCTGGACTCGCAGCCCTGCTCCCCAGTTCATCAGTCACAGCCTTCCCAGTCAGCTGCTGGACCAAACTTGCTGGGGCTGTACTGGAACATCACTGTCCCCCAAAATTATGAAGGATTCCTCTCAGAAACAAAAAACCCATCAAGGTGTAAGATCTCTCAAAAGCCTTCTACAAAAGGATGTCGCTTCCCCAAGCAGCACCCACACCTTTAGTTACGTGCCAGGAGCACTGCCCACTTTGCAAGGAGCATTAAGAGCACAAATATAAAACCTGCCTTAAATATTCTTGCAGTATCACACCCCCTGGTTTCTCAGCCACAGTTTAGCTGGATACAAGTTGGCTAGATCCAAGGGGTTTTTTTAAGGATAGGCACACAGTCTCAAATGTAAAAGCCCCATGAAGTTGAGTAACCTCCAGGATTCAGCAGCTGTTTGTGTTTCAGAGCTTAGAAGCCATCTGTGTTTTGTTTCTGAGATCCCTTCATCCTGTACACAAGTCTTGTCTTTAAATATCTTATGGATAGCAGTGTTTTCCTCAGGCAAAACAGCATCCTTCATGTCTGCTGCTCTCTCTTCATCTTTTTCATCTTTCCATGCTGCTTTTGAACCAGCCTTGTCATTTCTGCTGTGCTGCCCACGTATACGATGGGCACACTGGGCCCACTGCTCTGAATCTCCCTCTGTTCCCAACCTACAGATTTGTCCTCATTTATCTAATGGAAGGAAGCAAACAGAATTCCTTCTGACGAAAGGAAAAGCAAAATGATGTACAACCAAAATTAAAGAGCAGTTGCACTTCAGTGAGAGAACAGAGGTAGCACATCAATAAAGATCATTTCACTAATGCTTTCCCTCAAAAAACTGTTTCACTTGCCAAAGAGAAGAGAAACGGAGACAGAAGAAAAATCATCCTGGTTGCTTTGCTGTTATTTCTGAAACAGGCTCATTGTAAAATTTCAACATTTAAGAAAGCCTGATATAACACCAAATATTCTTTTCTTTTCAATAAAATGATTTCTATATAGTCTATATTTCTATTATTACCAAAATACTTACATGGCTTTTATGGACTGTACTGTCATTCACTGTGCCTGCCCTGTAAGTGCAGAAGAGATCAATTCCACCTTGCCTATGGAATTGTAAACCACATCTCCAAAACACAACACACAGACTGTTCTTAAGTACCCACAATACACCTTTAAACTTGCTTTTGGCAATTCACTTACCCATTCCCTCTTTCTTCCAGAATAAGCACTGCAATTCTGAAACATGTGCCATATCTGACCCACAAGGAGGCCAGGGAGGGCAGACTCAAAGACCTGTCAATAAGGAACCAGTGCCACATGCTGACACCCTCATCCAAAACTGCATTAGGGCTCAATTCCCTGGGAATGCAGCTCTGCTCACGAGCCCTGTGTGCCACAGCCACAGTATTTCCCCAGGGCCTACACAAACAGCTTGTCATGTCTGACATTCAGCACACAACACTCTGTTCTAGTGTAGTTTTGGGGTTGTTTGGGGGATAATTTTGTTTTAATCTATGTACCTGAGTTGCAACTACTCAAATACTTCCTGTTCCTTGTACAAAAGCAGATAGAACTCTCCAGCCTCCCACACAGGGAGCTGCATGAAAAATGCACCTTGCAGGGAAAAGCAGGAATAGCACAAGCTTTCTGTTTTCATTTGCAGCCCAAAGCTTTAAAGTACCTAACAGTGGTTTCAGCTGTAACTATGATTTTCTCTTAGTTTATGTTTCTGCACACATATACCAAATCCAACTTCCTAAATCTGACATCCAGAGTCATTCCAGTCTGTGTGTTAATGTGATAAAAATGATGGAGGATATTGTGGGAATCACTAAATTCCCATTTTTAATTTTTTTTTTCAGTTTGCATCCCAAAATGCCCACAGTTCCACTTCAAACTGCTTGAAGAGTTTTCCAAGGCATCAGGAACACTGCACTTATTCAGCCATGGCAGGTTTTAAGAACAGGAGTATCAGATGGAAATGAGCTCCAGCACAAGTGACTGGCTGCCAGCAGAGATGCTAAATTCTTGTTCAGTTACTTTCAGCCTACTCTAAGTGAAAGATAAACCATGCTAAAAGGCAGTTTAGACCTAGTTAATCCATGTTCTACCTGAAACTGATAAACAAAGTCTCAGTGACTCCATGCACTATCATTAACTTAAGATCTAGCTCAGCTACTCACCAGCCCATATCCTCTATCTTAACAGCAGCATGTGCATCCAGCAGGCTCAGTACTATTAAATTAAAATTATTTTTCTAGTCAGTAATAAATGGTTAAAATCTCCTTGAGGTTAGTTAAACATGTTAATTCTATGTGATATGAAACTTCAGAATCTCCCTGTAAATATGATTTTGATGTTTCACTTCACTTCCAAAAGATTCAAGTTGAAGAAAAAACTGATTTTTGAGAAGGACCTCACTCCTCTAACAAGGAGTGCAAAATGAGACGATTTTTCTTCAGTTGCCAAAGTCTTCTGAAAAAACCCCACTCAGCAAGTGTGTGAATAAGAGGGAGGATGTCTTTGAAGGGAAGAGCACACCACTGATCCCTTTTCCATTAACACTGGATCTGTCCAAGGTTAGCTAGGGAGCTTTCCAGCTCCAGTCTGTAAAATGCATCCTGACATTACTGGCTAAATTCCCACCAGCTCATTAAACTCCACCTATATTCAAAAGGAAAACTCCAGCAATCAGCAATGGGAAACAGCCCCAAGAACATCCCCTGGCCTGTCACAAGCCAAATTAAATGGCAAAACTGAAAATCTCAAAAACATTTCAGCTTTTACAAGCCTCAGTGGACCTGGATGCAAAACTGAGAGCAACTTCCCAAACAGCCCACAGGGAAACTTTGGGAAGGTATCCCACCACCTCTGAAAAAAGCTACAGTAAGAAAGGACCAGAATGAGAAAGGGAGGAAGATCCAGGACTCCACCTCTGTGGGTTCTCTCCAGCCAATTTTGTGCTGGTTAAAAAAAAAAAATTAAAAAAATTGTATCTATTTGATACATTTGTAATACAGATTATATATATTTCCATAAATAATATCCACATTAATATATATGAAATACACACATATATATCCAAAGTATATATAATACGTGTAAAATATATCAAGAATTATTTAAAAATGCATGGATGAGTTTTACTGCCTTGTTAAAGCAGAGTGACACTGCAGTCAAAGGCAGAGCTAACAACCTTACTGTGACTTAAGAAAAGCAAGAGGAATGGAAAGGAAGGCTCACACTACCATGGATATTTTATTTTCAGGAGGTGTGCAGGACTATCATTTCCAAGTTGACAAGGATCATGTTTCTTCCACGCTCTGGTGAAACATTCAGTGCTAATTCCCGAGGCCACTAGGGAGCGTTCCCAGCCTCTGCATAGACAAACACCAGCAAATCCTCCAGCACCGTTTTGCTCTAATCAATCTCAAACCTCTCCCACCAAATGAAAGAAGTTTACTCTCATACACGAAATAACTTGACTGTTTCCTCCAGAGCAGTAACTACTCTGAGCAAAAGCCAGAGGCTGCAGCTACTGCTGGATTTTTGCTTGTTCACTATGACTTAGCAAATTACTCTGGAAGGTCCTATCCTGTCACATGCTCTGTCCCCGTCCTGTGACCACAACAGATACGGCCATGGGCATTTTTGTGCCAACTCCTTCAATGCCACCCTATATTCCTGTCCAGTACCCATACCCTGATCTGGTTTCTCCCTTCCCAAGAACAATCCTTTCACTCACATAGCAAAGACATGGGCAGATGCTTTTCTTATTTTAGTAAGGACTGACGTAGCAGTCTGATTAAATAACAGACAAAGATACAGAAAATTATGCAGAACAACAATAACGGGAACTGTTCCTGATACACCAACCCACTTTCTTTTCTCTGCAGGTTCTCTGAAACAGAGGCTGAACCATTCTTTAAACTGCTACAGGAAACATTTCTGCAAAAGATGTCTAAAGAATTGTATTTAACAGGAGTTTCTTGCACACTGTGGGAATTAGAAGCCACTCCAACCAAAATATAAGGAATGTTTCAACATATCAGATCTATTGCTTGAGCACAGCCTGTAGCAGATAAGGGAAATTATTACCACTAATTTCTCTTCTCTTGTTTGAGCTCCTGCTCTAAGATGGTAGGAGGAACAAAAAATTAAAACCAATTGTTCTTGGTTTCTTAGTTAAGACAAGACAATGGCTAAGGCATAATACAGAATTAATAGGGAAGAAGGGGAAAGGCAGCTGGAATATAGATCCAGAGAGGAAGAAGCATATTTATTCCAACTTTGAGAAAGAGCAACTTTTTTCCCTAAAAACCTGAAGCTAACACAGTGTCTGAAGAAAAACACATTTGCATATTAATCTGGAAAATAACTGGATAAAATAATTTAGTTAAGAAATGCAACAACTACTCACCTGTCTGCACATCTATAACCATCTGATGGCCTCCTCTCATCCCGGGCCGACTGTCTTCCCCGTCACCTTCAGAAAAAGAGGGATGGGAGAGTTTCCCATTGTAAGATTTTTAAACCAAAGCAAGATACAGCCTCAGCTGAGTAACTCACCCTTCTTTAAACACTAGCATGTCACTTTTTCCAGGTAATATTTTTTGTGCATTTTAAACTGTACAAAGTTGTATACTGAATTATCTGGTGACTGACAGGACAGAGAGCACAAGTGAAAACTGGAACTCCCAGTGCCTTGGAAAGGAGCTCCAGCATTCCTGACGCACTCGGTGCACACAAAGGAGCTCTGAGCTGTCCTTGCAGCTCTCCAGCAGGGACAACACAGCCACCCCTTGGTTCCCCTTCCATCTCTCCCCACCTGAGAGCTGCCTGAGGGCTGAGCTGTGAGAGCAGATGCTCAAATGACAGGGAAATGAACCCCTGAGATGGGAGCAGGAGGTGGTGCAGAGACAGAGCACAGCCAGCTTTGCACCAGCTACTCTCACATACAAGGGAATTCCAACTGCCCAATTAAAGCAGCTTTCCAACCACTTTATGTATCTTAAGCACTCAGGACTGGTGACCTAGATAACCCCTCCCAAGGGCCTTGGGGACAGTGCTCCACATTTAGCAATTGTCACCTTGGATCCTACATCTGCTCTATGACAGGGACTTTTGTACTCTGTAGTCAGAGACTTGCTGCTACAAGTCTCTTCTCATGGCAGAGAGGAATGGAAAAGATTCTGCAGTTTGGATTTCCTGTGTAACAGATCAAGACTTCAAAAGATCCACCTCATTTAAAATACTCCCTGTTAAGGTAAATACCTTTGACAACTCTTCACTTTAAGTTGAAGTTACATCAATTCCATGAGTGAAATCCAGTAACACGAAAAACTGTTCTCAATTTTAACCAATATTCTGGGACTTGCTCTTGAACTTGTACTTCTGCAGTGATCCTTACTCAACCAGAGAGCAGGCTGAATTTCACTGAATTTGCAGACAAATGCAACTTTTCAGAGAAGAAACGATTCCCTAGAACTCTCCTAGAGATCTTCTTGCATCATTTTCTTGCTCCATATTCTCAAAGGAACAAGACAGAACTGGCAGTACATGAGCTCTATCTTAAGAAATGTCCTTACCTTTGGTGCTTTTGGGGATAATCTGCCCCCAGCGAGGTTTATACTCTTGCTGACTGATATACTGATTGAACAAGCCATCTGCAAAACAAAAATTTTACTGGATAAAACATTTATCCTTCCAATAGAGCAAAATCACTTTTAATGTGGGTAACTTCAGCCTAACTCAATCTAGTATGCCACTCCAAAGCCTTCATTTTCAGTGAATTCTCTATTATGTGTCAGTTAGATTGTTAAACTTTTGTTAGTTTGTTAAACTTTTGTTAGTTTGTTAATGAACTAAATGTGCAAGCACTAAAATAAAAAGAATACTTGCTACTAGATCAATCAGGAATTATCCAGTTTGCCTGCCAGGTCGTGCCAAGTGTATATAAATCTCCAGTGTGGTGTATTTAATTAAGAATAGAATCCCTCCCCCTTATTTAAGCAAAAGGAAAGTTGCCAGTGCATATAAAATTCAACCATTTTAGTGCACATTAAGTTAAAACTAGGTCAGACAGCATCTCTGGAGCTTCATCTGAGAAGAGAAGGGAAGCAGAGCAGATTGTTTAAATGCTGTGATATGGGACAACCAAGCGCTGGATGAGAAACAAAATAATAGTTTACATTCTCTTCAGAGAGTTGGGCAAGAAGAGCAACAGAGGAGGCTTTAGATCCCGGGCCAGATGTGCCAAGTGCAGCATTTCTGAGAGCAGCACCAGCTCCAGCACTTTATCCACACTCCCCTTGTGCCTTCCACCTCTTCAGCATGCAGAGGCCAGTGCCTAGTCCTGTTCAGGTGTTATCAGTCTATCACATAAACACCTTTTATTTTTTTAAAGAAGACTCGTACCACCCACACTCCCTGGGACTGCTCTCCAGTCTGGGAAGGGCTTGACATGTGGGGAACTTGGGGCCGTTGTTTTTCCAAGGTCTCCTCTGAGACACCTACCTCACCTTCTGTAGCAAAACCAGCTCTGAGACCACCTGAGCACTGTTTGCCTGGCTACATCCCACCCATCACCCACCATCTCAACACACAAGCTCTTCCTGACAAATGTTTCTGCTGAATTAATGCATTACCTGGGGAAAAAAAACACAATAGGAATTTAATAGATAATTAATGCCTCTGCTTATTTATACAAAAGTCCTTTGTAGGCATATACGCAAAAAAGAATGATCCTTACTGAACAAATCCCTATTTATTCAGAAAAAAAGGTAAAAACCTTTGTTAAGCATGACACAAGGCTCAGAGAAAATTTTAAAGTGTTTCCTGGCATCCTGTAGTTTGTCGTGACTGAAATCCAGATTTTAATTAAAACCCAAGCCAGCAAGTATTTCCTGGGAGAAGATGAATGCTCTATTTAGAGACCATCTAAGAGGAAAACAAGGGCACTCAAGAGCTCCTGAAAGGTGATGAGTTTGGTCTGAAAATATAAAACTTCCATAAACTCAGCTGTGCAAGTTTTTCCAAATAAATAGTCTGAAAACAGGGCAGATTTTACTTTCACCTCAGAGCCAAAACCAGCAGCTCTCTCCCACATTAGGTAATCGAGGAAATCCAGAAGTTTGCTCAACGTATGTAGAAAGAAAAGTGGTTTATTTTGGGTTTAATAGCAGGGTTCTTAACTCCCACTTCTTCAGCATTTATGAAGTTGGGACAACACACGAGAGGCTTGAAGCTTGAGAACTCATAAATTCTGATTCAGAAAAGCCAGGCCTAATAGAACAAATGCATGTGCTGTAAGAAATCCCACAGTGACTCAGCCACAAACCCAGACAGAAACGCAGCTTTTTGGTTATCATTACAGCCTTGGGTCTGCAAGACAGAAACCAAAACTGTATTTATCCCGATGGCAGCCAATAGATAATTGGACATAAATAGCTCCAAAGGATGAATTACACCACATAGGATCTGAAAGGGTGATTTAACCTCTCTCCCATGCTCTACACCCACAGGCTGCACTTGTCAAGATATGACGCTTCTCCCCTACTGTGCCTTCAGCCTCTTTTAATAATGCTTCTTGTCTTCCATGGGACATCGGTTTGGAAATACTCCAGCTTGCTTCCCAGAAATGTTTCCTTCTGCTGGAAGCAGTTCCGCATTCACTCTACTTGCATTGCAAACCAGCAGCAGCTTGTTTTGGAAGCTGAATCACCACCTGTCTGACACCACCAGGGAAAAAAAAAAGGAGGATTTCTAGGTGGATTCTGTACCCGATGCCAGACCTACGCCAGCGCACTCCTTATGTTCCCTGTCAGGAGAGCACTGCTGACCAAAAGGTCTCCAAAGCTCCTCTGAGGCACCGAGGATCAGATCTAGGCCTGCTCAGGTCTGTCAGCTGTTCCCAATGAATCAGGAGTTTAAAATAAATTTCAAGACTCCTGTCAAAAAAAAAAAGTGTCGAGTGGAAGTTTTTAAATGAAGTGTTTTCCTTCGCTCCGGAGACCTCTCACTTCAATGTCCATGTTTACTAAAATTACAGCCAAAGAACTGACTTTGTACTATTTTCAAGCCCTTTGCAGAAAGTCGTGACGCATTTTGGATGTAACAACATGAAGTTCACCATGGTTAAAGCTCAGTAAATTCTGCCTCCCTGATAACCCAAGCCTTTATTTTGCCAGCCAATTGCAGGTTACCCAGAAAGGATTAGGACAAACATTGCGGACAAAAATATTTAACTTGCTGAAGCCAATCAGGAGCAAGTTGTATGAAGTTTGGGGGTTTTTAGAAAACATACGTCTCCAGGTAGGGTGAAATCTACTGAAATCTATTCACTTCACTGCTAATGGCTCAAAAGCCTTCAGAGGGGCTTTTAGCCTGCCATTTCTGGGAGCGGGGTTTGAGGTTTTAAGTTTTTTCTCAAAACAAACAAAACTAGCCAAAACACCTAAACAGTCTGAAGCTTTCTGAGTCACAAACTACCTTCTACAGAAAACCTGAAGGAGAGAAAGGTGCTACCAGATAAAAATACAGCCATTACTTGACAATTTCCTCAAGCCTTGGGAGAAACAAGGAAACACAATTTTTTTTTCAGCCTCAGAGCTGTAATATTTTCTTGCACTTGTTCTTCATAAAAATGAAACAAGGTTTGCTCTCCAATCCATGTAAGTTATCTTCTTTCTACACAAATCCTACCATTTACTTCCCAGAGGCTTTGGATCCCTAGCCAGCCTCTCACCTCCAAATATCTCAGTATACAGAACAACTTTCTCAGAACCAAATCCAAACAATATTAGATGGCAAAATTCAGCTATACGTGTCTGTCTAGAGCTTCCAGGGGAATACAATTGTTCCTGTGCATCCTGTTCCTGTGAATCACGAGTTCTGGGAGACACTGGAGCCTGCAGGCTGCGCATCACAACTTCTTGTTTGTCACACAGGACTGACTTGTCACCAGATAAACACATGTCACATACTGACACGAGCGATGCCAGAAGGAACACCTCAGTCCCTGGAATACTAATACGAAACAAGCAGTTCTTCCAGCCATTCCAAGCAGCTTTCCATGTCTACAGGAGCTGCAAGCAGTTCAACCAAGCAATTTGCACTCCACATACTCTCTGAAGGAATATTAAGCAGATTTTTTTCCTACAATAATATAGGCCCGAAAGCTATAGGAATGGATCCAAATGTGAAGCATTTGAACCGAGTCTGTGAACCAGCTGAGATTTAGGGAACCTTTTCTTTTTGAGAGGAAGTCAGGCAGCTGCCAGAGTTTCCATTTGCCCATTTTCTAAGTGTAACGCACAAGTCAAAAGAATCAGCGGGAAAAGTGTGGCTGCCTGCCACCGAGCTCTCAAAAGAAATCATCTGGTGATGTGAGGTGGAAGACAGCGTTCATCATTAGCAATGCAAAAGAACAAGAGTTAGCTCTGCCAGCACTAATTCTTGACCACCTACTCTTTTTCTACATGACTAAGCCTATGGAAATAGCCCGCGAGAGATGCGGAGCGTTGCACTTTGTCAATACCCACCACGGCAAATATCAGCCTCTCCAGAAGACATTTTAGGCTGAACTGAGTGTGCAGTATCTCTGTCAACCTCACTGCACTTCTGTTTGTGCCTTTAAGGCAATGAACTCCCAGATCAGCAAGCGGTCAGGAGTTCACATATTCATGCCCAGTCTGCAACAGAACAGTTGCTCTTTGAACAATTTCAGGGATAATTTAAGGATCTGTATGTCTCAATTAACTCTACACTTCAGCTACACTACACAGACACAGGACCAAAGTTAATCCGCTTTTATTTGGAAAAACAACACATCAGACAGGAGTTCAGTGGTAGGAACACCCACACCTTAGAGACTAAGCAGCGAGCTACTGAGACTTCACAACAGAGCTGCTAGGAAAGTAAAATGGTAAAAAAATCCCCACCGAATGGCCTGGGTTGGAAGGGACCTTAAAGATCCCCTAGTTCTAACCTCCATGCTGTAGACAGGGACACCTTTCACCAGACCAGACTGCTCAGAAAATGCTGGAGAGATTGACAGATGCAGAACAGAGTAAGGACAGGTAACTGTGGAAGACCACAGAGAGCAGGTAGTAGGAATACTGTAGGAGAACGTGATCAAGGCTGAAAACCACTATTCCCATCCTACCAAGAATCCAGCTGTTAAACACCATTAATATTCAGCATCTTGACTGCCACAACTTCAGAAAAAAATGTTTCAGCTGCAGTTTTGGGAGTTTTTGTGGCTACCACAAGAGGTTTGTCCTGTCCTCTCCCCCACCCCAGCCTGATCAGCTCCCTGTCTGGATTGGCCATGTGGCAGCACAAGCACAGTGCCAGGGACACATTGTCCTGAGCAAGGGCAGGATTGACCCAGTTTGTGAAAACCCGCAGTCGTGTCAGCTTAAAGCAAATATGGGATGCAGCCTCAGTGTCTTGGGATAGATAGCACTTCTCTCCAAAGGGTGCTGGGAAGCGACAGAGCTTTAAATGGGTACATTTAAAGCTGAAGACAGCATAAAGAATGGCAAGAAGATGGGGGAAGGAAGGTTAATGTATTCCAAGACAAGCAAAATCATTAAGGATGACCAACAGAGCGATGGGAGATGCGCACGCTGACATTTAACTTCAGAGAGCCAGGTGCCGGATTAAAATGAAGCAAAATAAACATCCCCATGCATATTTTTCTGTCCCTCAGAAGCAGTGACAAAACCTAATGATGCTCTTGGAGACTCTCCTGCTAAATTATCCACCGTCTGTTACTACCAAGGCTTGCTTCTTATACTTGCTGGAACAAAAAAAAGGGCTGACAAAACAAGCTACAGCATATTCTTCCAGCTCACCTAAGTGATGCCGAGCTCCTCAGCCTCCAAAAGGGACATGATTACAAAAACCAGGAAGGAGGATTATCCACATCAAATCTGACAAGAAACAAGTGTCTGTCAGACAGAACAATACAAGAGCTAGTTTTCTACCAGGCTAGTCCTTTGCCAGTACTTCCACACCTGGAAAAGCAGAGCACTGCTGACAGCAGATCCAGTCTCAGCACATATTAAGTAGTAAAAGAAATTAAGATATAACTTAATTTCAAAAAATGAGGCTACAAACATTCACTTCATTAGCGCCCAAGAAAAAAAATCCGTTTTTGAGAGTACTTTTTCAGCACATTTTAAGATTTTGAGTGAAATTCCATTCAAGAAATCATTTCCACTCCAGCCTGCAACGAAGTGGAAAGAGGACAGCCTCCAGGCACCAAGATTAAGCCATGGCCAAGGCAGCAGAGGGAGGCAATGATAAAATCATCAGCACACAGCACTCCTCTGGCTGCTGCAGCATCGTGGTGGGCTCATCAGCTCCCTCCAGGCACTCGTGTCTTCGAGATACAGACAGAAAACAGCTCCCTGCTGCTTTTCCAGCCTGCAGTCCTCCCTTGCCCTTATGATTCAGGAGGAAGCTGCCAGTTGCAAAATGCCCCTGCATTGCAGGAAGCTGTTCATGCTCCCAGCCCAGCCAACACTCTGCTGCCTCAGGAGCATGAGGATGAACATGGCAATTCTCAGTCTCGACACTTGTAGTTGCTCATGGAGCTCAGCACAGGGCAGGTCTCAGCTGCTCTGTCTGAAGAGAAACCTTGAGCCAAACCCATTGAAAACTATTTACTGCAGTTTTGGAGGACCTGTTGCAATAAGCTCATTAAAACTGTGCTCAGATGAACAGCTTTGTCATAAAAAGATGGTGGGTTTCCATGGAAGACAACCCTTGATTTTCAAGCTATCACTTCTATCACATTCTGAGAACCACTTCCAGCTTCAGAGGTACAAACCACACTGACAGGAGTCAAGCAGGTATCTATCCAAAGGTATTACAAAATGACTGATTAGCCCAGAATTAGAGAACAACATCTCTGGTGCCAGCTATCCATGAAATTGGTTCACTAAGTCCCTAACTCTACAGGCATCAGACACAAAGTTTTCCTCTTATGCCAGTAGAAGTTTCCCATAACGAGTCACTGCACAGTGTCAAAAAGCTCTACACCCATAGCCAAGAGCACCTCTGCTTTATCAGACTGCAATCCAAAACTGCTGCACAGGTCTTGAGAGTCACTTCAGTGTAACAGCCCCACTCTTTCTGCACCCCATTTGATCAAGAGAGAGTACATCTCCCTCCTTTTAGGAGCTGAGAGCTGTTTATACACCGTGCTTTTAAGTAGAAAGCTTCCAAGTAAAAAATTAATAGCAGTTCCAATGAAACTGACTGCCCTGCCAAGGTCCCACTCTGCAAAGAAAAACAGGCTCTGCCTGCAGTCACTGACTTCTACACCATTCTCCAAAGATTATTTTCCCTATAAGCAGAGAGCATCCTCATGCAAATACAGCTGAAAACTTCTGCTCAGTGGTGAGCTCCAACCAGAAATCATGATCCAGATCTCCACTGAGAACTCCACTTTTCTGCTTCTCTGCTCACCATTCCAGTGACTTTCCTGACAGTTGAGCCCACCCTCAGCTTGCCAACACTTACATGAAGAACTTGTCTTTACCCACTCAAATGCACCTCGTTGTCATCTCTGGGGGAAAGATACTCCAAAAGTAGCAGTGAAAAGAGATTTCATGAATTTTTATCCTTCATCACACACACACTCACAAGCCCAAAAGCTGACAGCACACCAGAAATGAAACAACACATGGACCTGCCAATTCTACTACTAAGCACATTAACATTCAAAAGAAGGTAATATTTCAGTGTGTTTTAAAATTAATGAATCAGATTCCTCTTACCATTCACAGCTTTTTCTATCAGTTCTTCACAAGCATCGAAGTCCCCCTTCAACACCAGTTTGTCGTGCAGGTCTGTCAGCATGGGGTGCTCCAGAGCAATCTTGGTTTTCTTCTGCAGCGACTCGAAAGCCTCGGTGTAGTTGTGCTGCCGAAAATGCTTTAGGCAAAGGCGAATGGCTTCCTGTTCACGGTACTACTGGAACACAAGAAAACCTCTGAGACATGGAGATTTTTCCTCTGACCAGCGCTGCTGGCAGCTACCTGTGAACCTGTCCAGAGACAGGATCTCTTACCCACACCGCACAAACGGCTCGTGAGCTCACAGAGCAACGCTGTGTGAGAGACATTAGAAGCTGTGCAGGCATTTACTTCCCAACAGTATAGAAATTACACAACTTGGTATCATCCAATTTAATAAGCATACAAGAAGAGAGTGCACGGTGTCCCAGATCTCTGGGGTGACCATTATTTCCCCCCCATCTGCTTGGCCCTGCTGTTCGAGGCCTACACGAAGCACCGAGCAGGAAAAAGCCTTCGCTATCAGCGTTACATAATTTGATTGTATGACTCTTACATAACAAAATAATTTAGAAGAGTAAGTAGGTCACAGCTTTTCTAGAAGCAGAAGGAAAAAAAAAAGCCGTGAGAATGGGAATACTTGCAATGACCAGCACTCCTGCCACAGAAAGGCAGAAGGCTGACCCCAAATCCTGCAGGTTCGTGAGGGTTTGGGATCTGCAGCACCAAGGATTTATGTGCATGCCTAAGTTTTAACTTCTAAATATTCCCCTGCATCTTGAAGCAGAACCTCTGCTTTCACACCACGGATGGAGCCACAGCTGCCCATCTCCCACTCGGCTGTGGGAAGGGGTGAGAAAGGTGAGAGAAAACCCACGCTAGGTCAAACATCCTGGCACAGAGACAAGGGAGTAGTAAACTCTGAGTAAGAGCTACAATTTTCAAAGCTGCTAACAAGATGCATAAGAAACACTTATTTTAAATAGACTTTTCAAGCCTGAATTCTAAAGCATTTAAAAAAAAAAAAAGTCTCAATTTCCATCTTTAACACAACACTGGTAAAAAGCAAATGTAACTTTATGCATCTATAAGACTGAACAAATTACAGACAAAAAATTTTACTCCTAAATGGGCACTACTGCTGAAAAGTGAAGTTTATAGTATTTAAATGAACAGAATCTTTCTGAAAACCTGGAACTAATACTGACATTCAACAAAAATTAGTGCTCTCGAAATAATGGCTCGATAGCAAGAATCTCATAAACTGAAGCGGCTAAAAAGAAACACGGCCATGTGCTGTATTTTTAGTTCTTAATCCATCAGTATTTCACAGCTGCAAATAGCCAGAACTATGCATTTTTAGAAAACCAGTTCCCAGCCCACATAAAGGCCAAGGACACGTACTGATAAGAATGCAAGGCTGCAGCAAAGGAATATTAAAGCTGAAATAGTTTTACAGCACAACTGGCAAAAAACAACTCTTTTTTTTTCCCTTTTCAAGAGATACCTAAGACACTCTCTGTAAGCAAATCTTCACTTGCGTAAGTCAAGGCCAAAACCAAATCAGATTTTTTGTTTTTTTTGTTCAAAGGGATAGCAAGCAAAAGGAGAGCTGCACTCCAGTAACTACCAGTTTCTGCATTTTCAGATCCTCCTGTTTAGAAATCAGACAAAATGCAGACTTGGGAGAGAGGCTGAGTGGAAGGGAGGAGGTACCCTATCACGACTGACAGACCTGGCTTAGGTAGCCAGCAATGACTTGGATGGACTTAGGCCACTTGATGCAATATAAAACTTTATATTTAAATGACACCATAGCAGTACTTCAGAAGTGAAATGTAAAAACTTGCTTTAAGCAAAAAAGTGTATAAAAAGTATATAAAAGGCTCCTTTTTAAATGCTGTCATACAGCTTTAAAGAGATGACAACCCAAGTAATAGCTTTGATCTGAAGCCGTAAATAATTCCTATGGTTAAAAACATAACAAGAGCATGAGACTAAGACATCACCACTGTCAAATACACTCATAGAATTAAAAATACTTATGTGCTCATTATCAGAAGTGGTACCCAGTGAGAAATTACCCCTTCATAGGTGCTGAATTATGTCCACTCTTCAGAAAAGAGAGGTAAGGCTTTTTGGAGGCAGTAGGCTGAGTAGGACAGCAAGGAGAAAGTGCTGGGGAATGTTTCAGTCCTTATCCATTATCCCCCACTCCACTCCCCACAGGAGAGGGAGGTTTTGTCGGCACACAACAAAAAGGAAGGACAATGTGGTGTAGAACCTTCCTCTCATGGGATGTCGCAGGCAGTGAAGAATTATTACACTTCAAAGCCTCTGAGATTTCCAAAAACACACATGAAAATATTCCCACCATCTCAAAGAACTGGAAGAAACATGTCAACTTTTCTGCCTTTCCCTAAACATGGGACAGCACATCCTCCTCTGTGGATCCAGCAACACTGGCCTCTCCTCTGTGAGAGAAGAACAGCAGTGACACATGCACTCATCACCAAAATCCTGGCAATGGATCCCAGCACAGCCCAAACCATCATGACTCAGTCTCTGCACTGCTGCTTTGGGGCTCCAAGCTTTAGGAGAACAATGCTGGCACCCCTTGAAGAAGCCGTCCCTACACACAATGCTGACCAGGAAAAGTGCCTATTCCATGGGTAAGATGGAACAAAATAGATGCAGACATCAGCACTGCATGATTCCTGACCAAAAATATAAAATAAAAATCAGAGCTTCCTGCTCGCAGCAACTGGTCCAAACTGCCAGACACATCACCACGTGCAGAGCCAGCAGAAGGAAAACCATCAGCAGCTTCTGTCAACTGGACTTTTCAGAACTGGACATCCATCATCAGCTGACTCATGACCACAACACCACTTGGATCATAAAGCAGCTCCAGACAACTCCACTGTGCTGATTATTTAAATCCTCCAGCTCATGATGTTGGTGGAAATGGGCACGAGCCAGACACCACAGTCACACGGCTTCTTCACCCTTCTGGCAGCACCAAGAGGGAGTCCCAGTATTGACCACACACAACCTCTATCCCCTTCTAAATTCTTCCTGCTGGAAGCAGACATGCCTGCTCCACTCCTCAGCCCTACTCAGCTGGGAAGGATGTCTTCTCTGCAACACAACATGAGTTTCATTAATCGTTCCAGAAGATCCAATGCACAAAATGTACCAATAAAATGAGTTCTGGTTGCCAGTGTGCCCTTCCCTCCCACAGGAGAGGCATCTCTTATACTCAGTGAAATACAGGTTATAAAAATAAAGTCTGGAACCCTTCGAACTTTCTGTCTATGGAATAACAAATGGCATAAATCATCTCATCTCACAGTCCAGTGGCAACCAGCCCCACACTGTTTCAGGTTATTCAGCACAAAGACAGTAAGAGGGAAACATCCAAAGTGCAAGACACCAATATGGATTCTCTTTTTAAAAAGGTCATTTTTATACCTATAACAAAAACTGCACCTGTAACCCAAAAGCCTCTGGATTCCAGGGATAAGAGTTAAAAGAAAGACTAATCAGAAGGCAAGAAGAGGGAGCAATAGAATCTGGTTTTGTTAACATTCATTTCCTATCCAATACAAATACTACTTCCCTAATATTGTTCCCTTTGACTCAGTGTTTCTTTCTTTCATATTCTTTTTGTGTTGTCTACCTGGCAGGTTTTTTGGATGATGCTGGTGGTTTTGGGGTTTCTTGAGGCTGTTTTGTTGGTTTTTCAAAGAGAACAAACAGATAAAATTCAAAAAGTTTCCCTTAGAGTCAAAGTCAGCCACGTGGTCTCAACTATGCGTGTTTGCTGTTTTAGTAGTTGATATTCAAGGAATGGAAAGGTCACATCAGTCCAGTAAAGGAAGATTCTGAGACTGGGAATCTTCAAACAAACAGGCATCTAAAATGCAGGCCTACCTTGCTGTACCAGTTGAGGCACGGCTGGACCACATCTGGATCATCAATGCCATTTAGTTCAACATACCAGATACTAAAATTGAAGCTAGGTCCCCAGGATAAGAGTGGAACTGGAGAAGAAAGGAAAAGGAGAAAAAGGATGCATAAACATCAAACAGACACTACTGCAACAGAACACTTTTAAAGTTTACACAAAATTCAGTGTTTCTGACTTAAGTTCTAGCTCATTTAACTTAGCTTAGGAAAATTACCAAATGCATCATGTTCAAGCTGTCATTTAAAGCAACCTGTGCTGAGCAACATTAACACAGCAGATCATTACAAAGCAGAAGCTTGCTTTAAGCAAAAGAGCAAAAACACTATCATTAAAAACAGCTCCAAGAGGCAACAAGCTTTGACAAGGATGGGAATCACGAGCACACTAGCGACAGTATTTGCTCCTCATAGTACATTTATTTCCCCATTTGTCAGCAACAATTATTTTCCCTAATGGTGAAGACAAGAAGCTTGGGCATTTTAAATTTTACAAAATTAGTAACATCTGCAAGTTGTTGAGGAGGGAGGGAGGGATAACTGTCAGTTTCTAAGATAAAAACTCTATTTTTTTAAAAGTTTTAATCTGCGCAGTTTTTTGCTGATACTATTTTATCTGAATATTGGAACAAATGGACTTGAAATACTAAAAGACCCATGAAACACACTACAGCCTCTATCCTATGGCTCTCTGGGCGAACATCTGTGGCCTTGTGTTGATTTTGTGATTAATCTGCAGGTTAAGACCTGGTTCTGCTTTTTGAAGCAACTCCAACTCCCAGAAAACTTGTGTGTGAACTCTGACTCCTTAAAACTGCAGTGAAATCAGTGGTTTCATTTCAAATTCTTTTGTTTCCTTTTTATTTGACTGTAACTGATAAACAGGAAAAGACAGTATTAAAGTTGAATGAGCAGTTACCAGCAACAGCAAGGAGTCCACTACCTCCTCCCTTCCACTATTTTTGCCACAGAGAAATTGCTTGTTGTCTTTTAAACCACCGTGAAATACCACTGAGATTAACCTGTTGAACTCATGTTTTTCTGACCTACTCCTTGAGGAAATAAAAACCCCAAACTCATCATGAAGTTGCTCTTGAGCTCTTACAGGTTCTCAAGTATTTATACTTCAAACAAACTACATCTCTGTCTGCAATGTGTTTGGGCACAAGGCACATGTTCAAACACATGATTTTCTAAGTTTTAGAGGGTGTATTTACAAACCAATTGCTGAAGACTCATGGTAACTTCTGGGAACAATCAAGATCCAAAGAGACTTCGTAAATGCAACTCTTAACTGATTTCAATATCCCTAAGTAGGTACTTTCTATGTTACAGCTCTCAAACCATCTTTTCAAACAGTTTTTTTTTCCAACTTGATTATTCAGCACATAGTGCAATGCTTTCAGAGCAATTCCTTGTAGGTGCATGTTTGTGGAGAGAAGTGAAGTGGTCAGAAAAACCAAGAGTCACCTGTCTCCCATCCACATTCCACATTCCCTGCCCAAGAAATTTCCCTCTCACTGACTTTCATCCCCTGCACAAGATGAGTACTGCCAACAGAGTAACTTAACACCACAAAACACAACTGCTGCTAAATCCAAGTTAGTCCCAGTTATCCTACCCAGTTACTGCAGCAGTCTGACAAAACACCACATCTAAGGGTAACACCTCTGGTCTGCCCTCAGACCTGAACACACAGACCAGACCAAACTGAGATTAAGTTTGCTATTTGGTCAGCTATAAAGATCAAAGTCTATCCATCAGCTCACTGAAATGAAACACTCATCTAAACCACAGACCACCTCAAATGGGCCAAGACCATACATTTCCTGATGGTGAACCTGAGGCCAATTTCCAAACCAAAGTATTACCACCTTCTCTACCCACCTCTATCTCTTTTCAGTAATTCTTCTCAGAACTTACATGAACTCCTCTCAGAAAAAAAATAACAATTCACCCTTTTATCTTTGAAGCCAACTACAACACCTAAGAAGTCACTGGAATGTACAGAACATTCAGGGGCAGCTCTGACAAGGAGAAAAAAGCATCAACTTACTGATATTTGTCCTCCCCACATTTAACTCAGAGCTTCCAACAGAGATTTTTACCAAAAGGAAAAAACAAAACACCAGAAATGGTGATATTTAACAGCAAGATTTTCATGGTGCAATCATCTTTTCTAAGGAAAGCACATTAAGCTGTACAGGGAAGGGAAGAGAAACACTTCCCCAGCACTGCACAGACAGAGAAAACTGAACCTGATCTTTGTAAGCGACTCAACAGGAGCAGGAAAAGAAACAAAGCTGAAGGTTGAGACAGGAATGTGATTTCTATTCCAGTTAGGCAAGTTGAAGTGTTCTGCTGGATCATCTCTCCATTTCTGAACTTCTTCCCTGACTCCCAAGAGACACCTCTCACCCTTTCTCTGCCCTCTCTTTTTTGAGGCCTCCGTAGGAACGCTCAGATCTTCAGAAAAAAATCTCCTTTTAGAGCACCCACAACCTGACTTATACCTGGAAAGAGAAGGCACTAAGTGCAGCATGGAAGCACTTTTTTTCTGCACAACTTTGAGATGGAAATACACTACAATCAAAGGTGTTGAAAGCCTAAAGCCATGAAATTCCTCCATTTTTTATCATAAAGCCACCTCACCATGTTTTTTTCTCCTGCAGGTACCACAGCAATCCACCCTAAAATGTGTAACTGTTCAGAACAGTTGAACTGTCACTCCACAATGAGAAAAGCTCAGCAGAGGAAAAATAATTTTTTAAAAAAATCAATTTTCTTTGGAGAAACAGAAGGTATTTGAGTCACTCAAACAGTTCTTAATCCATACAAGGATGATTTTAGGGGATACTTCTCAATAATAGCTATGCCTAGGCAAGGATTGTAACTCTATAGTAGAGAAGGTAACAGCAAAGGCAATAAACACGGTGATTTTAAATACCTCTCTCAAGCTAATTTCTGCGTCCCTCATCTACAGGCAGACATACAAACAGGTACACTTGCAAAAATGAAGAAAGTATCAATTTTAGAAGTATCCCTCATTTTTGTTCCATTAAAGCCAAAAAATCTTAAAGCTTAATTACCAAATCCTATGCTAGTAACAAACTGATATGAGAATTACATCTGGCATTTTTCAAGTTCTTTCATGGCAATCAGTCTTTACACCTTCTGCTTTCAAGGACACAGCACAGAAAAATCTCTGCTTGGAGGAATCACGAGAACAGAGCCAGAAACAAAGCTCACAGACATGAAAAAGATTATTCTTCGATATTTTGTCCGGATAAATATCTTCTTCCCTCTCTCCAGTTCTTTAATGAGGTGCTACAAGAAATGTAAAAATTACCTGTCAAGTAGGTCAAAAGCCTGCACAACTGGGCATTTCAGTGCTCAGGAACTGAAGTCGAAGTAATTAAACTAACAGAAGTGCAAGGCTTTTCTTGACAGAAGGAGAGAAGTTATTCTTTCTGCGTTTTATGAGCCTGAAAATTCCTCTGATTCGCGAGCAATGAAGGCTGGAGAAGGAACTTTCTCCTCTCCCAGACCTCCCCATGGTTCCTACTGCCCCATGCCCCCATATCAACCCCACTGTTGTAATACTGGCAGTGCTGTTGTAGGTCCCTGTGCTGATCTGTGGAATTATAAAGCCAATTCCTGATGCAAGTGCTGAGAACCCCCAAACTCAAACCTCACTGACAGCGAGATTTCTCCGCATCAGTCCCCGAGAGTCCAAAAGGGCAGATTTTGGCCTCATTTCCTGGCACTGTTACAACCAACACAGCACGGTGCTTGAAATTTTGAGTTACTTTGGCTAGCAGCTTGGAAATTTTAACAAACTCAAAACATTTTCAAGCTGTGAATCTGAAAAATAACAGAATTTCGTAACAGTGTTTTGCAGTTGTTTCACGGCAAAAAAACGCTCTCACAACTTCATCAACAAAATGACATCAGCCATCAACCAGAGGCTTTCATAGCTTTGGGTGAAAAGATCATTTCTAGTTGCTGTCCTAGCATAGGAATTTCTTCATGGAAGACAGTTTCAAGAAATGAAAGGTTATAGATAAAGGAGAACTCATCTCAAACCATAACCAGTGAGGATGTGACAGCTCAATGCAAATCTAATATTAATGTAAATAATAATGTTTGTTCATGGGATGCTTTGGGTTGGAAGGGACCTGAAAGAGCATCCAACTTCATCCCCCTGATGTGGGCAGGGACACCTTTCAGTATCCCAGGGTGCTCCAAGCCCTGTCCAACCTGGCCTTAGGGACATTCAGGGGCAGTCACAGCTTCTCTCAACCTGTGCCAGGGCCTCACCCACTCACAATCAGGAATTTCCTCCTAATATCTAATCTAAATCTACCCTCCTTCAGATAAGGCCATTTCCTCTTGCCCTATCACTACATGCCCTTATAAAAAGTGTTACATGAAGATCTCAACACAAGAAAACAAGGTACCCATGTAATTTCAAAGGAAAACATCCTGGTTGTAGAAGTTAATCAGTGTTTCACTTCCATAACAAGTTTCAACTCACAGCTACACTTCATTTCATCTGAACACACTTTTCTGGAATACAATTTACACATCCAGAGAAGCAGCCAGAAATCTTTCCACTGGCCCCTTTAGCCCTCCAGAAACTACTTGCTGGTTTTTAGCCACTGAAAAGTAACATTTTCCAAAAACCTAATGCTGGAAGCTTCAGATTAAAAAACAAAAAAATCAAGTTTTAAAAAATTCATTTAACTTCCCTGATGTAGTGAACCTTTAACTCAATTCCTCTGCTACTCTTGAGGTTTCCTAAAGCCAAGCACTACAGTTGCTTCCAAAAGTAACAGCCAGAAACCAGCCCAGTGAACAACCAAATCCTCTGCTTCTCTAAGAACAGGAAACCCCACAAATGATTCCTGGATTCCCAGCCTGAAGCTTTCAGTTCCTGACAAACATGAGGAGATTTAGAAAGAACACATTAGAGCAAAGGGCTCTGAGGGGAGCCCCTACACAGCCACTATCATCAGAGTCTTGGCAAAGGAATTACCAAACACATCAAAACACTCCTAAATTCATCTAAATTAGCCAACAGGATCTTATCTCGTTTTTCAGCAACTACCTCCTAGCTCTATTTTTAACCTTAAACAGCTAGTTTAAACTCAGTCATTCTTGTACTATCTCAGTAGGTAGGAAGGGAGAGATAAATTTACTGAGCAAGCTGAAAGGCTCCAAATCCTTGGATTAAATCCAACTGTAAGACTCTTGTTCTCTCTGGCCTGCAGAAAGCAAGGAAGAGATATCCTCACCTGCTCCCATCACAGGTCCCAGTACCCAGCCTCGGGAGCCCCTGCCCCAGCCAAAGCAGACATGAGAGGGTACAAACCCTTCCCTGGGTGTTATTTTAGCCAGAGGTGAGTGAGATATTGTGATTAGAGCAGCCCAGAGAGAACAAGGGAGGCTTCTGCTGTTGCTTTATGTGTTGCGAGCATGTTTGAGAATGAAACTTTTCATGCTTTTTCAGACTCCGTGGCTGTCAGTGCTGAAACTTTTTTAGTAATTTATTTAAAGCTCTATATAGCAATTCATAGGAGGACAGTAAGCAGCTTCTCCCGCAATTAGTTGACTCAACAGCTGTATTTCTGAAAATTGCTCTATTTTGCTTTTACTCCCCAGGATCTAAATTATAAAGCTACTATTTCTTATTAACAGGACTTCACTGTTCCAATCTAACCAGCCTAAAAGATGATGAAATGGAACAGCTATTGTGGATACTTTGCCTGAGTACAATGAAGTCACAAGTGCCAAGACTGGCACAAGTATCAGAAGAGATTATTTTCTACTCAGAATGCTGAAAAAATGCATTTACCTATCTTAATGAATCGACAGGGGAACATCTGTTCATCAATTTTATGCTTCAAGGTGAATGTTTCTTTGTTATAATCATTCTTTAAGCCACTGTGGGAAAAAATAAATAAGGTTACTAAATCTTACCTTGTATTTTAGGACTAGCTAATAAATGCAATCTAGGTCACGCCTGAACGCAAAGCTTGTTTCACACCACTCTGAATCATCAGTACACGTGCTGGACCAAGGCCTGGGCTGCTCTCCACCTACCTGTGCCTCCCTGGGAGGCAGCACTGGGATTTTGGGAGGGATTGGCTTTGGATCAGTGCTGCTCCTCTGCACCTGGGACCCTGAGACTTCAGGTCCTGATGTGCTGAACTGCACTCTTCCATTCTCAAGAGGGAGATGGATCAGATCTCAAAATTACCCCCCTGACAAAGTGCTTTGTGATTCATTTACGGGCATTACTTTCTAAAAATATCAAACATTTAGTGAAATTTATCAAAAATCTTAAGTCCATTTTTACTGAAAATACAGGTACAGGTCCCAAAATGAGGATTTTTATTAAACTTCAGCACAAGTGAAATAATATTAAATACCAATAATTGCTATGATACTGAAAGACCTCTTCCCCCACAACTATAACAGCAATAAAGGCAAATTTCAAGACTGGTCTATCTGAAGAGGGGAAAAGTGTGGGAAGGGTTGTGGATTGATTCTATATGGTTTGGAATGATACCTGCAACATAGAATTTCCCATGTTTGTCCATGGCTACTCTGCTTGACTACAGATGATGTACCCATATATTCCCTGGAGATGGACTTCTCTTCTGTAGGCCTCCCAAAATACCCCATTCTTGGTACTCATTTCTCTTGTACTCCTGGATTTTAACGCTCATTTCCCTTTCTGAAACAGAACTCTCCTTAAAAGGCCCTTGCAAATTTACATTAGCAACTACCCAAAAGTTCTGGATAACCTGAACAGCCAAAAGGCTCTTTAGTCCCTATCAGTAAAACTACCAAATCCGACTAAACAAAAGAAAAAGCAGGTTTCCATTTGCCTGTGTGATTTATTAACCCATCTGAAAAAGGCAGAGCAGCTGACTAGTTCAGATCATTACGGCTGCAACAAGGTTTTTGACATGTGGAGGTTACTTGGGCTTTTAAAAGTTACTTCAAAGTCCCTTACACCTGAGGAATCCTTTCTCCCGTGCCCCAAGCACACGAAAGGAAGGAATCACAATCCAGCAACGCTGTACCCTGCACTCAGCTCCTCCAAATCCCCAAGAGTTCGCTCTCCACAAACCCTCTGTGGTCAGAACAGGATAAGGAAGGCTTCCTGGAGTGAGGGTTGGGATTGCTGCTCTCTGACCTGACCACAAACACGAGATCACAACCTGCTCTGCCCCACTGCTGGCCATGTGTCTGCTGGGGAGCCAAGGGGCAAGAGCATTTTGGTCCAGCCTTTACAGTTCCCAGAGCTGACAGAATCACATCTTACCTGGATAAGAGATCTGTCATATTCTCCTCATTCATCCCACCAAAGACTTTAAACTTCTTTAAATTGCAGACGTGCGTTTTCTCATATTTGCCAAATGTGATGCTTTGGACTATGGCAGGTCTTTCAAGTTTCAGAATCAAATACTGCGGAAGAAAAAACAGTGAGTTTGAATATTAAAGCCAAGGCTGCAAAACACACTAAGGGAGAAGCATTACAGCCTCCAAATATCCAGTTTACAAAGCCAGAGAATGAAAGGGAACATGAAACCTCCCTATTATGGTATTGTTTCATTTGGTCCTCGAATGAAGGAAAGGTTTTTTTAAGATTATTACTTTAAAGTCAGTTTATCTAGAATAAGATTCGGTTGAACTACTTATGCCTAACAATTCTATTCAGAGCTTACATACATTCCTTTAAGTTGGACACAAGACTTCCTGAAATCTGGCAAATAGGATCAAACTACAGAGAGTGAAGATTCAAACGCCCACTACAGCCTGAAATGAAACCTAAACTGAATACACAATTAGATAAATACAGTATGTTCCACATGCTAAGAGAACATCAAATTACTCTTCTTCTCTGGGCTGACGCTGTTTAACCACTGAACACAAAGTTTGCTGTGCGGTGAACACAGGAACCAACTGCTTATTAACCACCCCAAATAGAACTGAGCCACTTAATGACAGAATAGGAGCTTTACATGGAAAATGATGAAAATGTTCTCCCCTGTGAACATTTGCTCCCCTCTCACATTGGGTGGACACAATCTGTGTATGATTAGTCAGATTATTTATACTCAGGCCACAGCTCCCAGCTTCACCAGCACTGCTGGAGGAAGAGGTCTGTTCCCATGGGAAAGCAGGTGCAGGGAAGCCCTTGCACCATTCATCAAGGACCACCAAGCACCTTCCCTTGCCAAACAGGTCTTGGGGAGAATCTGGACACACCTTACTTTGTAGAACGCATTGAGTTTTACACCTGAAAACAACGTGTTTCATTCTCTTCCCCGATTTCACAGAAATAAGCAGTGCGCCACAGAGGCAAAGCACAGAATGACAATTACTCATAGTGCTGGATTTTGTTACAAAACCCTGTCATCAGGGCTCCAGTACAAGAAGATCAGCATGTTGTAGGACACCTCCCACCACAGGCTCTGCTGGTGGCCCTGTCCTCCAAGCAGCAGCACTGCCAAGCCAGACATGATGCCTGAGTTTTGGTCTTTCATCGACATCAAACTGAGTTATTTGCATGTGTGTGGCTGCTTTCTGTAGATCCTGAGCAGAGACTGAGTAGTATCTCCTGTGCTAAACAACTCCATCAGTAGGACAATCTTACCTTAAAAATGTAACTTTTGGGAGAGCAGCAGAAAAAACCTGCTCATCCTTTAGTTCTCTCTTTTTTTTTTCTCAGCCCTATAAAGCAAATAATTCTCAATCTAGGAGCAATACTGACATTGTTCTGGAAAGAATCAGGATAAAGGTATGATGAACAGTAGGAACCAATGGCTGGTTCCTACTACATTTACAGAAAGCTTAGATTAAGAGAAATACTTGTACATAGAGCAGTTACAGATGAGAATACAGACTGATAGGTACCAATAGCCGATTTACTGTCAAAGATGTTTCCAGCAACTCAATTTTTTCAAAATGAAGAAAATAAACCAGTGTCAGCACTGTGCGGGTACAACAGACAAATGCTTTGGTGCTTTTCCAAATACTTTTAATGGAAAATTTCAACTCTTGTGAAGAACACCATCCATCTGAATGTCAGAATCCACTGTTTATGCATCAGCAAGCCTTGCAGTTGTCTCAAAGTACTTCCCAAACTTCAGGGGAAAAAACCCACTAAAATTCTACAGAGAAAACTGATTTTCTCAGGCAGAAGAAAGGAAAGCAAAAGGACGGTCCTTTAACAAGCAAGGCAGTACTTGATACATGGCACAGCCCGCTGCCAAAATTCCCATACAGAACAGACAGTACACAATGTCTAAGAACTCCTCCTACACCATCATATCTTCCCTGCAGATTTCTCCCAAAGCTGGAAAAGTGAAGCCAGCACTACCAGCAATTGCAATTCTTAATCCTGCTGGAATCCCAACCCTAATGCCTGGGCCATGAACACATACTTTCTCAAGTACCACACAAGATTTGCAAAAACTTGGCACAAACGTCTTCCTGCATTATTCAATTCTTACCCTAAATTAAGGGAGAGAAAACCAGGACTGCAGTTAAATCCTTTATGCCTGGAAGGGAGCAAGGCACAGCAATTACTCCACATGGCCAGCAGTGATTTCTTAACCCTACAGACAGAGAGGGAACTCTACCGCCCTCCTTCCCACTTCCACACATCCCACCACCTGCTGAGTCATGCAGACCTTACAGAAAATAGAAGTACAAAAGCTAAACTTACCCTTTTTTTTGTGAATTGTCTGCTGAATGATATGGAAACAAAGGACAGATTTGCTATAAAACCCTGAGCCTAGGTATGTGTTTTTCTGGTTTTTCATGCATACATACACATCAAACTGGAAGACTTTCAAACTAAAAGATAAATTTAGATTAGCTATTAGGAATAAATTCTTTACTGTGAGGGTAGTGAGACCCTGGCACAGGTTGCCCAGAGAGGTTGTGGATTCCCCATCCCTGGAGCCATCCAAGGCCAGGCTGGACAGGGCTTGGAACAACCTGGGACAGTGGAAGGTGTCCCTGCCCATGGCAGGGGTTTGCATTGAGATGTGTAAGGTCTCCTCTAACCCAAACTATTCTGTAATTCTATGATATATGTAAAAATACAGAGATGTACTTTTTGGGTTTCTATACAAACACACACCTCTGCCGCTGTGTGGGTACCAGCTATGAATCTGGCTGGTGCTGAAAAAACACACTGCCTCAAGAGCTGCTGACAGCTGGCTGCATGGATATTTTTGGACTGCTACCAGGATTTTCGCTGTGACAGACTATTCTCTGTAGCTCTAAAAGATGTGACAGAAGTGTCTGTAAGATCAAGTGATTTATTCAACCTGGAAAGAACAAGTCTATGAGATTCCAGGCAAATACACCATGATATTTGACACTTTTCCATTTTATTGCTGTGAGCAACATCAGTACATTAAATGTCCATGTATTCATGCAGTGTTAAAAAAATCCATGTTATAACTGGAGTGTCTGTCCATTAGAATATGGCACACAGATAATAATTGGCATGACTGAGCAAAAACCTCAGCCCAGTTGTTAGGCCTCATATCACAATACTAACAAAAAAGATGCTACAAAAATATTAGAGGAGCAAAACTTCTAGTTTGTGATTCAACACATTTGTAAGTAAATACACACAAAGAACAGAGTAAGTCACATGTGGCACTTCAGCATCCCAAAAGCTCCTTACAGTGCACTCCCAAAAAAAGTCAAGTCCAGCTTTGTCACACTTGGAGCTGCAGCAAAATCCAAACTTTTTTTTAAGCTCTGGTCTATGCTACCATTTTGAAGCTCTGGTCTATGCTACCAAACTTTTTTTGAAGCTCTGGTCTATGCTACCATTTATAAAATTTGCACTCCGCTGTGCTGCATCACACAGCGGAGTGCAAATTTTATAAATGTACTTTACATTAATTCCTGATACAATCTAAACAGCAGGATGGAAATCGGAAGAAAAGCGGTCTTCAGATGCAAAACTGAAACCAATTGTTTGGACAACGCCACTAACTTTATATATATGCCCTTCAACTGTTCAAAATTCCCATCTGCACAACACTGGAATGGACTGCCCAGGGAGCAGGTGGCAGAGTCCCCATCCCTGGAGATGTCCAAGAAACAACTGGATGTGGCTTTTAACTGGACCCTGGCTCTGAGAAGGTGGTGATTGGTCAAATGTTGGACTCTACAATCTCAGAGATCTATTCCAACCTGATTCTGTGAAGCAGATTCCAAACTGCACACTACATGAGCCACATGCACAACTGGAGTAACACCGTCTTTTATCAGTTTCTTTCTTTTTAACCAGTTCTGCTCAAGCATTTTTTTGATTAGGGAACAGTGAAATTAGTATTGCATGTAAAAAAAAACCAACCACAAAATAACAAGGGCTGCCCTTGTCCACAACACAAAAATCTCGATTGCTCTTGCAATTAAGTTGGAGGCTAAATGAAAATCTATGGTTCTACACATTATTAATCAAGTCACTCAGGGGAATTAAATGCTGTTCTGCACAGTCTTCCACATCAGACCATCACTGAAATCATCAGCATGAGCCTTTCTGACAGGGCCGTGGTCTTCAGCATCACCAGCCTCATTGCTTCACACTTCCTATGTAAGCTGAGAACAGCATTAAAAATAGAACCATCAGCCCTCTCCTGCCTGAATAGGTTACTACATAACAGGTTTGTTATTAAATATATAATTTCTGGGTCATCTATTTCAAGACTCAAGAAAGATATCTAGTTTAATAAACAGAAAAACAGCTGTCAGATGTATTTCCTTTCACTGGCACTCATTCATAACCAACTGGTGGCTTCCATGGCCATGAGAATTATTTAACTCTACCATTCCCATGAAGCCAGGAAAACCCTTTACTAAATATAGTCACGTGGCAGCATTTCAAGTGTCTACACTTCCACTTTCATTTTCTTTCTCGTTTCAAAAAGGGTTTGATATGGACTTCAGCACATTTACTGCATTTTCATTGAGCTACTGAACACATTTTGATGTTTTTAAATATGTTCTTCTGATTCATGCTTTGAAAGAAAAGGTGCCTGGAAAGGTTTTGTTTCACTCAGTGAGGGAAGGGAATAAACCAATGTTTAGGGACTCACTCCTATTTTTACCTCTAAGCCAGCACAGCATCATCACCTCGGCAGGGAATTGCTAAACCCTGGCATTAAGGTGAGGCACTGAGGAGACAAACACGAGCGACCAGGGCTGCAGAGCTTATTAAAATATCTCACATTGAGCACGCTGGACATCAGTCCTTGTGTTGTGCCTTAGCCCTGGGTTCAGCTAATAAAGTCAGGAACAAGGAGAGCTTTATTTCCCTGAGTTTTAGCTCGCTTCCTGTCCGGGCCATTATGGCCACCCACACACTTGAGCAAGTGCGTCACCGCACGAGTGACAGTTCTGAACTGAAGGGCTGCCAACACAACACCCATAAAATGCTTTGCAGCTCCGTTTTCTATAGGATCCATGATGTTTATTCCAGAGATTAAAAGTCAAGTGTATAAATCAACATTTTTTGGAATATGAACTACTCAACTTGATTTTTCCCCAAATTCTCTCCTCACCATATTTATAATTCCGTCATCCACTGTTTCAACTAAAGTTTTCCAAGCTAAGATTCTGCTGCAAGAACTTCAGCCACTGGGAAAAAAACCAAGGAAGAAGAACACCTATATAAATGTTTTTCCTGCATTTAATTTGGCAGTCTTTCAATGGACAATGTATAAGGAAATGTTTTGAACAAAATGCAACCAAATCTGGAATTTTTTTGTCAAGTATGAGACAACACAAAGCTTCTAAATACACAGAAATAGCAAAAACTGCACACTTTGCACACAGGACTCTTCTGCAGATTTTAATTCCCCATTTCCTCTTTTCAGCTAATTTTTCAACAGAGAAATTAAACTGTAAAAAATGCTTTGCATGAATAATTAAACACTCAGATTAGATACATGAGCATTAGCTGCAGTATATAGTACTTTATAGATTATATTAAGGTACTGCAAATACATAATCTCTCTTACTCAATGCTCAGGATTGGGCTTGCTAAACACATGAGCAACTACACAGTACTTTATATTGTCATTATTAGATACAAAGATTCGAGCAAGAGTCTCCAGCAACATAATCTTTTCCAGTTAGGCAGCCAGGTCTTCTTAGTTTTGTCTTTATGTAATAGAATAAAACTCAAATACTGTCCTGCCAATCTCAGTTGCCATATGAGAACTAATTCTTTGCAAGTCAGGCCTTAATTCTGGATACTTAATATATGTCTCAATATGTGACACACAGGTAGATAATGCCAGTGTTAATTTAGCTCTCTCCTACAAGAAGTTTGGGCTAAATGCCTTGCTTAGCATGCAGAGCAGTGCCCAACTCTCCAGGGTTAGAGTCAAGTCATTCTGCAACAGCATCTCCATTCAGGTCACGACTCATACACATGAAATTTTTGGAAGACATCTCTTTAACAAGCTTGTGTGGTTTGTACAGAAGTCTGTCACTCTAATTAATCCCTGCTTAATCTACATGTCTGAGTATAACCTGCATCACTCCTTGTCAGCCTTAAGTATAAAGTGGGAACATTCTAAAGCATCCACTTACAGGTGTGTTCCCATTCCAGAATCAATTTTTAAAAGGACTGGGTGTTCAGGATAGCTCAGAAAATTAAAGACTGAATTTAATCAACAACTAAGAGAACATCTCAAATGAAAAACCCAGTCCAAATATACACTGTGAGTCAATCCTAGCCTGGGAACAAAAGCACCCCCAAAAAACCATTTGGTTCTTGCATGAAAGAAAGTAAAGGGTGGCACAGACTGGGATAAAATCCATGCTCAATACCCATTACTCTGCAATCCATAGTTCCTAGAGAGACTGAAACTGCTTCAGGCTATGGATTAAAATCCATATGTAAAACCCAAAATGTAAATACGCAAAATAACCATATTAAAAGAGCAGTAGATGCATAGAGGCATCAAGAGGGTCAATATCAGTGTTCACAATGAGGTTTAAGGAACATTTTAATGGAGTACAAAGCATAGCTTTCCTTTTCCTCTAAAAAATCAGAAACCTGATTTTACAGAGACAATGACATAGAAGGATCGATCAGAAAATCCAGGTGAAAGCTCTTCAGCTGGAGCAGGTGACCTGCTACTCTAGGGAGCAACTAGCACAGACTCTGGATTTTTAACAAAACTCCAAAGCAAAGCAGCAAGATTTACCTGGAGAAAAACACTGTGAGATTTCACTCATGAAAAATACTTGGATTAAATAGGTAGATATGAAGAACTTGAGAGAGACACAGTGCAAGTAACTCTGCTGTGTATTAGTGCTTTAAACAAAGAATTTAAAACAAGCAGCATTAAGAGACACCAACGCTGATCAAACCATATCACAGTAATAAGATACAGATCTAACACAGAGAGAAGGGTAACATTCACTGGAGAAAAAAAAAAGTGGGAAAGCATTTTCTGGATAATCTAACAGCCTTAATAATAGTGAGAAACCAAATTAAATGCTAAAATCAATACAAATCTTATTTTAATAAGGTGCTTAACCAGCAGAAGAGGTGACATTCATGTCTCTATCCAGAGGCCACACTTCTGAACGTGCTGTAAGGAGAAACAAACAGCAGCTCCTTAGATCTGAGATTCAAGGCCAAGAACCTACAACAGCCTCCAGTAGTGCTGACAAAGGGGGACCTGCACGCCTCATTAGCAGCTTAATCTCACCATAAGGCTTGATTATTTCCAGCACGACCACGACTGCCAAGGAGGAAACCTGAAACTTCCCCCGCAAGGAAGCACTTCTAGAAGGATCACAAATTGCTAGAAATGTAAATATCTCATGTACCAACAACCTGCATTTTTCTCGGAGAAGGAAGCCTATAAATATGTCAATCTCAATAGCAGCAACCCACATTTAAAATAAAAACCCCAGTACACATTAAATTGCACAACAGTTAAAGAGTTGCAGAGATTCAGGAGCTTACCTGGGGAGGATAATTGCTTTCTGAAGACCATCTTGAGGATTGATCATTTGGCCTATCCACCAAGATATTCCTAAAAAATGAGAAGCCAAAAGTAATTTAAAGAACAGCTGCATATTTTACATCTCCAATAAATGTGTTATACATTTAGACAGTAACATTCTCAAGCAACTATATAAATCATTAGGTACAGACTCAGGTTCTCCCCCTCCTTTATTAAAGAATTTCTACATTGCTATTTTACAGGACCCATCAAAATACGCCTTCAAGCGTTGTGGTTGTGAAACGGAGCTCCAAGTTGCGAAATTAAAAAAAAAATCAAATTGTGAAATAAATGTAAAACAGATGAATTTACATAGGCCTAATTCTGTAATGAAGTGGAAAAAATGGGCTTATTCACCTCAGCGGGTAAGAACTTATTGAAAAGTTTAAAATTATGAGCAGTAGGAAGGTTAGTAAGCCAAAAACTCTCCTTTAGTTGAGAGGCAATACTGGAAGGGACAGAGAGGGCTGCTAACCTACTTAAGCTTTCCTGGAGCATGGAAAGATGACCACCTGAGTCATGCCAAATTTTAGTAAGTTATTTTCATGAGCTAAAAGCCCAGAACAACACAGAAGAAAGCAGAAGTTCAGCTCTTCAACCAGCAAAATCGAGTTGCTTTCTTCAGTTTGAAATAGCACAATACTTAGGTATTTAACAAATTCAAAATAGTTATTTGCTGGCTAAAGTTAAACAGATTCATTATGACAGTTACATGACACATCTGCTTTCTCTCCTATAACCATGCAGTAAAGCTCACATCCCAGATTAAACTAAAAAAACCCTAAAAATCTCTAAAATATATATAATTATTGGCAAGGTGACAATGCACCACCTGCTGGACAGGGCTTGTGAGCTCTTCCACATCCAAGTAACGAACTCGTCAGCTCATAAAACTTATGTAAAAAGAAGGAAACAGTCATCAAAAGGCTTCTGCCATCTCCATCTGCTGTGTAGGAGGAAAAGAACACGAGCATCTGGATTACTACAAAGGGCTGGAGGAAAAAGCGCTCCAATGAAAGCTCCAAAGGGAAAGAGGTTAAATCAGAGGTTGAGCATTACCAGACAGGAATTAGCTGGCTCTTTCCACACTGGGCAGCCCAAAATCACTGCAGTAACAACGGTATCCAAGGAGTCCCACAATGGGACAAGGGACACGGCAGGACCCACACCAGGGTGGCCTTGTAAATCCAAACACTTTGGAGAGCTGGCCAAGTGTCTGTGATTATCCATAGGCTTGGAGAACACCTCCGGATTTTCACACAGTGCAGGAATAAAACGGAGCTTCCCCCTCCCTTTAGCTGATTCCTATCATAGCTGTATTTACCAACACAGCAGTGCCAGCACCCATCCAGGTCTGTGGCTGCTTTATTCACCCATCCCCACCTGGGCAAACGTGATGTTACAGCACTGCCCTCATGCCAATCCCATCCAACATAAAGAACACGGCTCTGCATAATTCAACATCCAGCCAACAACATCATCTGCAGGGCAAAAAGGCTCAACTCCAAGAGAAAACCTGGCCCTGTCTTTAAATACAACTGGGACAAAACAAACCGATCTAAGCAAAGGGAAGAATCTGGGAACTGAGGCACAAATTGCTAATAAAAGCTGCCAATCTGAAAGCTAAGTCACCATTAGAAACCACAAGACACTTGCTTTTGAGAAGAATCACACCTGCAGTCTCCTGTACCACGCCACAGGCAAGACATGGTATTTAATAAATTCTTAATACTTTTTAGTACCTTGAGAGAAAATAAATGCTAAACTTAAAGATATGTATCTCATATTAAATACTTTAGGGATACAAAGGCAGATAAAACTAGATTATGCTATATGGCTTTTCTCCTCTATGGAACTTTATCCTAATCCTGGAATACAAGAAGGCAAGTTACCCTACGGAATAAATTTTATTTATGATCCCATTACATTTGTTTAAACATTAGACAATAAACTGTTCATATGCTGAGCAACACTTGCAGGAATTGGCACTGCTGCAGGGTCAGAAAATGCCCAGCTGGAAAGAGACATTTTATACCTGGGACAGATCCCAAATACCATATTTTTAGAAGTAGATTTGTTTGCTTCTCCAGGTCAAAGATCAGTTTGCCACAACCAAGGAAGACCTCAATCAGCACAGCTAGACAAGATAAAAATCCTTCTGTAGAGAGAGAGGAAAGGGACAGGCAACTCACACAAAATAAAGGCTAAAGAGAAATGGGAAAGATAAAGATAGCACTATCAATGGAGTTAGAAATGTTTAAAATACATGGGCTATTAATTTATTAAAATTAAACAAACATTGAAGACAGAAATCTACGTGTACAAAGCCAATTCACTGTAACAGTTTAGGAAAATTTATGGACTTAGAGGAATTCAAGTACTGCAGCACCATGAGGCAGTAAGAAACAAATGCATGTCCTAATGGCAGATGCCTTTTTCTGTGTAAAGCCCTTTTTCTGGACATCACAAAACTCCTACACACTACCCAGAGGGAGGTTTTGCAGATATGACACCTAGATTAAAATCTGAGAAACTTTAGAAGTGCAAATTCCATTAACACGATTTTCCATGTAATTTTCACAAGACATTAAAAGGAAAAAAAAAAAAAGGTATTTGTAAGCCCTCGAGCTACTGCAAGTACCAACGGTTTTACGCAAGCTTTTCCTGGGAAAAAAGCAACCCATTAAATGTGGTTTGAGATAACTTCTCATCATGAGCTGGCGATACAAGATCGAGTCTAGCATGAATCTACAAAACTGCCAAAGGGACCACCCCACCCACTCACAGAGGATCCTCCCCCTCCCTTCACCAGCAGCTATAATAAAGATTTGCATAAATAACTTCTTGTGCCCGATCAGTTCTCCAGTTCAGCTCATACCAGCGCCAGCACAAACTGGGACTAAAAGATGAGCAGCTGGAACTGGACAAGGGGATCACACTGGGGTGAACTCCCAATCCCCCCTTCCCACTGGAAAGAAACTACTAAAAAAATGAGATGACGTGGCATCTCTGCTATGAGAAGCAAAGCAGGAGGGGCTGTTTTATTAACACCACAAACAATTCCAGAGGTGGCCCTGGTGTGCCTCATTTCCTAACCTGGCTGCCTGCACAGATATCAGCAGCTAAGCCTTACTATGAGCATTCCCATCACTAAAAACTGGATGGTTCCATGCAGAAAGCTCTTGGCAGACCATGGTGCAAGTTTCTTTTTATTACCCAGGCAGATACTGGTCTCACAACTGCTGGAAGGAGATAATTTTTCCTTTTACCAATCCAGAAACCGTCATATCCTTTGTGCCAATTGCTAGCTGATCTCTGTTGGAATGACAGAGATGTCCCCAAGCCTGGGGACTTTTCTGTGCAAAGAGTTCTGTGGGTTCAGGCATGACAACCACTAAGGGAGAGTTTTCCTTTGCTCCTGGTGGGGAAGGGAGAAATAAGATGACTTTGCAGAATACACTGCAAATTAGGTTTAAGGCTGCTGTAATTTGCATCTAACCTAAATATTTTCATGTAGCTGCTATTAGAGAAATCCATGACTTCAGGAACGAGTCTTGAAGAATAAACAAATCCCAAACACTCACTTTGCCTGGCACATTCACATGGCTCTTCAGAGAGCAGCTGCACAGGAAAGGGCACAGGCTTTACAAAGAGGACTTGGAACTCAGACTCCCTTCTAGAAAACCACGGAGCTACCATGCCATTGCACTGCAGAAAGGCACTTGGAGAGCTAGGAATACATAGACTGGCTGGAAATGGACTAAATACTTGCTCCAGGGTTGTCCACGTGATGATTCTTTCAGTTTTTCCTACAACCATCCCAAAAGAGATTGGGAAGAGTACAGCAACTGAAATACATGGACTAAAATTTCCACTAAGTCCCCTGTAAGACGTGGTGGACCAAACTATTCCAAACATGTGGAACTCTCACAGCAGCCAGCAGAAAGCATCCACAGAGATAATCCTGCCCAGCCTAGACACTGGAATGTGCACACAGCCTTAACCAAGAAAAACAGGGAAAAAAAGATTTACCACCTAAAAACCCAATGGATCTGGAAACAACTACATGGTTTTTTTTCTCCTGCAACTCCCATACAACCCATGCTGGTTTCAAACCACCTCGCTCCAACGTCTGAAAACCTGCATGGCTGTCCCCTAAAGCAGGTCAAAAATACATTTTTTAGGTTCTGCTACAGTTTCTCTCCCTCTCACTGGAAAAGTTCTCTGCTTAGAGTGGCAGAAGGATGTAAAGACATGAAAATACCTTGGTTGAAATACAGTAAAAATGTGAAGTTATTATGCAGATCCATTCAGGAAAAAGTGGGGGGGGGGGGGGGGGTATTGGTGTTGCTTTTTTATAACACAGGAGGTTTTTAACCTCTTGTATAGCAAAACAAAGATTGAGTAGAACATGTACAGGATTACAGAGTTTTAAATATTATAAAGTAACGAGACTGGCCAACTCTATCATCCAGTATATTATAAACTTATTTCTAACAAAAATGAAACAGCTTAGTAACTACAGTATAACAAAAATAAACTGAAGAATTTAGAAATCACCTTACAGAAATATATTCATCAGATCACAGCTAACTATACTGGACAACAAACCTGGCATTACTTAGCTTTGGCCTAGAAACAGCCCAATTAAAATCAGGTTCTCAATTTTTTCAAGGAAATGTTTACTTTTGTTTTTCAAGCTGCCTATCATCACTGACAGACCAACCAAGCTGTGTCTTAAATCCTAAATGACCCCGTTGCAGACATTTCTAGTAAGGCAAGGTAAGAAGTAATTTTTTACCCCTCCCCATCTAGTTAAGACTTTTTTAAACAAGATCTTTTTGATTCATCAGTTCTTCCTTGAGACACAACAGGAATTAAATAGTATCAACAGTGATTAAAACTGCAGCAGCGTAGTGCAGGAAGTTATGAATTACTTGGGGTTGGGAAAGCCCTAATATCCCCAATCCCCAAGTCCAACCTTTAGCCCAGCACTGCCAAGGCCACCACTAAACCACGACCCCAAGAGCAACATCCACGTGTCTTTAAAATCCCTCCAGGAATGGTGACTCCACCATTGCTCTGGGCAGCTGTGCCAGGGCTGAACAGCACTTCTGGTGAAGAATCCCTTCCTGATACCAATCTAACCCTCCCCTGGCACAACCTGAGGTCACTTCCAAGTTATCAGCATCCAGTAAATAACTTCACTATTCCAGTGACACTCAACAACCCTAAATCACGGATTAAACTTTTGACTGTATCACTGAGAGATTCAAATCCTTGGTGGCAAGAGCTCCCAGCTCCAGGCTGGCAATATCAGTATTAGCACAGAGGAAAAACAAACAGGAGGAAAAACAAAGTCAGGCTTATTCACTTATGTTGGTACCCACAGTAACTTCACGCATCACAGATGATTACCAGCCTAATTGTCTCAATGTTTAGGGATTGTAGTTTAGAGGCAATTTCACTGCTAAGTGATGCTGAGAATCTTACTGGCTTGAAAAATTACCAAGGTTCGTTCTTTTCCTGCACTAAGGTGGGGTATAAATTTAAGAACAGTTAGATCACAAAAACAGGTATTTTCTATGTAGTGTAATTAATGTCTATCTGCTTTTTTTTATAAGAAAGTAACTTAAAATGTCAGTGATACTAGTAAACTCAGTGGTTATAAGATCATCTGATGCCGTTTCTTTCACTGATTTCATACTCTGTGTTCACTTGTACATGTCCAAGATAAAAGGATACTTGAGGACACAAGGATATTTGAATTCCAGCCTTTTAACCAAGCCTAGGTAAGATACCAGAAGACTCCCTATGTAGAAATAAATCCCTGGCTTAATAAAAAGACCAAGAATAGCATGAATACTGCCCTTCAATACTCAAAGAAAAAGATGAAGAGATTAAACTCTTCAGCTGACTGAATTTGTAGCCAATAGATAAAATATTGGAGTAAAATCTTCCAGACTTTATAACATCACCACCCACAACCACTGGATAACAAAGTTCAGTTTTCATTCTGAGAAAATCTCGTATCTAGCTTGAAAATAGTTTGGGTCATGTGTGAACACGGGGATTTCTATTGCCAGCTATCACCAGAAAAGTCCCTGAACTTTAACTTTCCAAATCTTCCACAGTTCTGCTGGAGCAGCCCAGTTCAGACCTGCTCACTTCTCATTTTCTAAAAGCATTTTCCTGGCACGGGACAGATCCTTTTTAAGTAGATTAGAGGGAAGCAATGTCTAGCACACATTTATGTAAATCCCCTGCGCTGTCTTTTGGAAGCATCACAACCTCAGTATTTTTTTTTCTTTACTAATGCACATATGGAAAAACTTAACACAGGCCAGGAAGTAGATCAAGGCCTTCCACGATTTCACAACAGTGCAAGGATGCTCTTATATTCCGCAATATCTGTAAGAATTCCACTTGAGGGAAGCCACAAACCAGACTGAGTGATTACATGTAAAGATATACATTGCTAATGTAAGCCATAAACACATCTTTAATACTCATCAGCACCGTAAGCTCACACCCAGTAAAAATTCGCCCAAAAAACCGATGCCTGTGAAAGAATTTAAAGCAGACTCTGTTCAACAAAACAGACTGAAGTGCCCTCGTGCCCAAACTGATGTCAAGTTTGGATGTTTTTACACCAATACTCTATGGAAAATGACTCCTGGTTCCAGGTGGGACAACACTCACAGCGCTCCTTTCAAAATTAAGCTTCTCTCACTGACAGGGCAACTCAGGGAAAGCAGGAGACAAAATACTGATCTGGGAAAACACGGAGCTATCAGCCTGTTAAGTGCTGGTTATGTGCAGAAACGCAATACAGGTCAAACATTTGACCCTGGAGTTACATTAGGGAATAATTCCTCATTTTTTACCAATATACATAATTCATGTTAAAGGATACAGCAGTTCACAGGCCAAAATTATTTTCATATTTCGCAGATTCCAAATCTCATAGCAGAAATTAGGATTTTTAGGAGATAAAATTAAAAGCTAGCAATTGTACACTGTCATGTAAGAGTGGAGTGGGAACTCCATTCATCAATTCCTTATTCACAGGTCAATTTACCTAGCCCAAATTTTTACCTCCAATTTTAACACTATGTGTTAAGAGCATCTCTTTACTAATAAAACTTTCAAGTGCAGAACAGGCTAGGAAATTGCTGTTTAAATATAATTACCATAACAGCCAAATGCTGTTTAAACTATGTACTGACAGGAAAGGATTCCAGAAAAATACAGGTCATGTCCTAACTGAGTTTTAATGTTTTTTCAGGCACCTTCCCAGGGCTTAAGCATGACATTATGAACCCAGCCAGTCTCAGGAGGAAAGGCAGGGAAGACCAAGGAAAACACCACCAAATTCAAACTGACCAGAGCACAATTTTTCTCTGTGATGAAGATCCTGTCCTTTTCCAGGAACAGCAGAAGGTGCCAGCAGAGGAAGAGCAAGTGCTATCAGCCAGTCTGCTTCTGCAGTTTAAATTCAGATGTGCAGGCTGCTGTCCTCAACTTAAATAGATGGCTGTGCTCCTTGATTTAAATTGATTCAGGAAATAATTTCTCGAGGATTATGCACACTGAGTTGAAAGTAATGACTGAAATAGCAACTACCTAAAGCAACAAACCACCCTACATCTTCAGTGCTCCCTCTTCCCCTCCCAGTAACTGGTGTATTACAGAATTCAGACCCAGTGAACTTACAGATCACTCTTCCCACAAAATTCAACAGGCAAAAAAGCAAAACTTCATCTGTGTTTACAAGTTTATATTGACATTAAAGTCGAGCACTGGCTTGCTTTGAAACAAGTCACCATCTATGTGAATTTTGGAATCAGTGCTACCCACACCACTTAAACTCGGCAAAAATTCAGGATCAGATCACAAAATCGATGGTAGTGATAAACCTGACCATTGTACCAGCAATCTGATAAAAACATAATGAATGTACTCAATTAAAAACCATATTCTTTGCCATGAAAATACAAAAAAAAAAAATCAAGCAGACTGTACGAGATGCCTGAGCAAAAACATTTATTCCAAGGAAAACTCTGCTTCAAGAACTGGTTAGTCTTTAAACCAGTAATTAGTAATTAAGAGCTGGAAAACTTTTATTAAACTCACAGGCTATACAGCCACAGCAAATGATCCATAATCTGATGACGTTAACACCTCCCATGAAAATTTAACATTCTTAATGTTGCTGTAACATGCCATCCCAGAATAGGCTGAACATCGGAGCACTACAGGTTCTGCCAGGTTGGGCACACCAGGGAACCTGAGCAATTAGCATTTCACCTTCCTCCTTCTGCCAGTGAATAAACCTGTCTAATCTCTTAAATAATGTCTATATTTTACCTGGAGCCTAAAGAGATTCCTCCTGATACTACAGCACTTGTGCTTTTACCTGGGGAGCAAGAAGCATCCTAATTCATAATTCCTCATAACTATATAATTTTGTGATATTTTTTCACTACCTCATCTCTAACATTTTTCTTTCTCACTAATGAACTTTATCAGACACCAAAGAAGGACCTAACAGTTATGCATTCAATCTGTAGGCAACTTTATTTTCTATAGAAATATTCTGCTCTTCAAGTACTGAATTTCAGCTTTCACAGAAAAATCGTGGGCTACAGAAGTGATGAGGGAAAATGCCTGTCAGAACATGAGGTTGTCTAGAAACATCCAGAAAATCCACATAAACAAGCAGAGGGGAAAAAAATATTTTCCACTGGCCACTGGAAAGGATGAAAAGCAGAACTGAGAACATGTCTACACACAGTGCTCAGCTGAGAGGAAAGGAATGGGTAAGCCCACTGGTTAAGCCAGGGTTTGCAGTCCCTGCTCATCTTAATAAATGCTGGAAGTATTGATCAATAATAAAAGTCAGCAGCAGTTACAGAGGCAGCTCCTGTGCTCACCTTCCCATATCTAAAGGCAAAGCAATTACAACAAGGAAAGTGAATTAGCTGTGTCAAAATACTGAAGTAAAGTTAGAAATGCTGACAACTTTAGCTGAAAAAAATACACTGATGCTTATTATTAGTGCAAAAAACCTCCAAAGTCACATTTCTACAATTCTTCCGGCATTTGGGTCTGGTTTAGATGGCTTTAAACTGCTGAGACCTCAGCAGAAGATATCCTCATTTCGTAAAGGGAACAGAGCTTGGGCTCAGGGAACAAAATATTAAAAATAAACCTTTCCATTAGTCATGACAGATGTAGCTTGAAAATGAGATTCTTCAAGACCTGGATGCATCTAAAAGGAGATGTAAGAACTCTAAGGAAAAGATCTGAGTCATCAGCTTCATGTGGTTGGAAGAGAAATCAAGAATCACATTTCACTGGCCACAAACATTTGTTTATTCCTGTTACAAAAATCTCAGCGAGCACAGGAGCTGGAATTCAGGTTATTTTCCACCTGGGGTTTTTTGTTTGTTTTTGTTTGTTTAGGTCTGTTGTTTTTAATCCTTATGGACTTTACTCCAAAAAGTTTGCTACATGTGTGCTCTTCACCTTCTTACTGAGGTTTTGCAAGATTTGAAAACATTAAAGAGTTCACTTCTTTCAGAGAAGAGCACCAGAGCAGTACATTTTTGTCTGGTCAGGAATGTACAGTTACATCCTCATAACTAGAAAGCAAAAAAATTTTTGCATTTGAAAAGCTTATGAGTCACTCATATTTTACTATCAAAGCATCTTTCTCTAAGTTTACTTCCCCTAGTTTGATGGAAATACAGAAAACCAATGAAAAAACAAAATTATTTCAAGCATATTTTAACAAATCAACTGGATCTTTCCCTGCTCCAGGTCACTTCCTAAGAAAGGAACAACAGAGTTATTCAGCCTTCAGCATATGACACCAATCAAGGCATCAAACTGGAGAAGACTGGAATTCTCTGTACAACTGGAATTGATCATAAGATAGACAAAGGTGAGTTGCAGTGAAAAAGTGACACCAACTAAGAGGCTGTTAATCATATTTCATTATCAGCTAAGAAACCAATCTTAATTTATATTCTTTATAACAACCTTAGCACAAGAAATATACAAAACACTAATTAAAAATTCTGAAGTCAAACACAGGAAATATACTGATCTTCCTCTACAGAGATCCAATACAGGAAAACTTGAAGGACTGAAAAATTTGAGCAACAGAAATAGGATGAACCTTCCTCACAAAAGTATGTGAATAGAGTAACACAGCGAAAAGCTCTTGTTAGTGTCTGAAGTGGGATTTCAGCCATATAAAACAGTGACACAAGGACCTGAGTGCATTACAAATACAAAATACCATCAGTCAGGAGGCTGATGCAGCCACTAGAACCCACGGCCCCAGGATGCAGCAACCTGGCAATAAAAGAGAGTACACGGCTGCCATCACACAGAGCACAGCACTTCACCTCTCATTCACCTCAGGAGGAAGTTCAAACCCGAGCAGGTACAAAAACAGGCCACTAAAATAGTCAGGACATGAAGTGCTTCTCTCAGTGTAGAGCAAGAGCTTCTGGTTCTATTCCCTACCAAAAATACCCACGCTGGAGCGAGGCCTCCATTACCTTCTATAAACTGTTTATTCCCTCCTTGCCCAAGGAGAAATGAAGTGATTGAGCTCATCACTTCTTGCAGGAGGACACGGCAGGGAAAGGAATAAAGTCCATCTCCCTGTCTCTGTGCATGTCAAAAGACACCAGCACTGTTTGTGTCAGTGGTGTGAAGCGACTGCCAGTGCTGGAGCAATCCCCAGGCCAGTCCCATGTGAGGCATCAGGGAGCAGCCTCCCCTGAGGCTCCGTTCCTGTGGGGAGGAACCTTGGAGAGGGAAGGAATGGATCTGACAGAGCACTCGCAGGCCATGGGCTGGGTTGAGTATTTTCCAAGTTGGATAAGCTGAAGCCTCTCAATGCACCAGTGCCTCTGCACAGGCAGAGCACCTCTGGAAATACCAGATGTTTCAACACCAAATTTCCTCTTGGATCAATTTGGATCAATCCCAAAGGCACAACCTTCCCTACAACACAGACCGAGCCAGCCACTATTACCAGACTAATTCCTTCATATCTACCCACAGATGTTCTAAAATAAATATCCAAGTCAGTCTTCTTGCTGGTAGACACAAACCAACAGTCAACAACTCCAGTGGTTTTAAAAACAGAAGAACTATTTCTTGGCAGACACGAAAAAGACAATCTTCACTTCATGTCTGGAAAGGTCCTAGCCAACATACAGGCAGTTGCAGCACTGGTAAAACAGCCAGGAATTGGATCCAGCACTAACTAATCCTCCAGTACCACCACCAAGTGCAAGAGGAAAGACACTGGCGTTCAGCAGATGAAGCTTCTCTGTCACTGAAAGAAAATGAGTGTTTTTCAATAGACAACTGATCCTCAACTGGAGCATGACCAGAAATGCCTTTGAAAAACACTTTTTGTTTTGCTTTGTTTAGACTTTTTTTTTTTTAATTAAAAGAGAGGTCATCAGGTGATTTCAGTGTTCTAAAAAGTTTCAGCGTCAGTTCAGCATCACATAAGCAGGTGAGATGTCACTAGACATCCAATTTCTTCCCTGGTCAGCAGTGATGGAAGTTTTTTACTCCACAGCTTTGTTTTACATTTAAAACCATACAGCAACTTAAGGCACATGTTTAAATCATGCTTAGCTGATGAGCTCCTCTGCTGCTCCTCCCCAAGCACTTTGCCTCCCCACAACTCCCAACAACAAGCAATAATATTTAATAAGTTGTATATTCATTCCTGCATGCATGAGGGCAGAGCACCTTTTCTCCTTCAAGGTTAAAGCCGTTTCTTTCTAGCTATGCCAGCAAACTTATTTAAACTACAGTATAACCAGAATTCCCCATGTCATAGAATCAAGCAGGTTGGAAAACATCCTTTAAGATCGAGTCCTTCCAGACAAGCATCATTCTGTTTTACATATTTAATACTAAGACAACTTTTAGCTCTTTGTGCACATTCACCCCACAGGGTGTTATGATCTCGTCTCAGCAATTTTCAAAATTTCCATCTTCAGTCCATCCCCAAAAACCCATCCTCCCATATATTTCTTATGAAACTTTCTCTTCTTGAGAGGCTGATCTTAAATCACAGGACAAAGCCTCTCCTTTCCAATTCAGACAGTATTCCAGCTCTCCTCAAGACCATGAGAACCAAAAGTTAGCAAGTAAAAACCAGAACTTCCACAGCTAACAACACATTAGGACCAGCATCCCTCAGACCAAGGTCAGCACACCAGACAACACTGCTGGGATTACAGTGCTTAAAAGCAGATAAAATTGTTTTCACCGATGACAAGCACTTTTAAACAACATCTTAAAAACAGCCAAATGCAAGGTCACGCATTTTTTAAATACCAGCCCAGCTACAGGAACGGGAATTGTATCAGGGAAGGCATTAAGGACTTTGGGCAGCACTGCAGATGCCACGTGAACATTAATTCCTGACACGAGTCTGTAGCAAAAGGGACTAATGGGAGCCTTGGAAAGGAATATAAAGGAGAAAGACAATAAATACTCTGTGTTTATATCACATCAGTGAGATCAATAATGGACCATCACCCCACTCCTCAGGGACCTACACCTTAATAAGATTTTTAAAGCCAGAAATGCCAGTAGAAATAACTACAACACCATTGGAGGCCTAAAAGAGGCACCCTAAAGTCAAGTTGTTTTAACAGGAAAGGTAAAAGGGATGACTTAATTATCACCAAAGATTACCAGCTACAAAAGAAACCAGGTCTTTTTCACATCTATCACAGAAAATATACAGAAAAACAAAACAATTCGGAGTTCAGTTAAAAACCTGTTTTTAGAGGTTTGCTTCATTTTGGCAAATGGAGATAATTGAGGACATTAATAATTAACAACTAAGGCAACTCTGTCACTTGTTGATGGGGGGTGAGTTCAGGATACATCAATCAAAGGTCAGTAAATGCAGCACAATCGATGATCAGATGAGTGTCGACAGCCCACGATGACCCAGTTGTGCTGTGACCCAAATAGCCCTCCCGAATTCCAGCACCAAGGATGACTTATCCAAAAGGTGAACCAAATACATCACACCTAAACCGCACTGTGGTCACTCCAAACTTTACTTGTCAACGATTACAGGAATTCCACAGGCTGCAGCTGGATGCCATATGGCCAAGAGAGGATGGGATCAGTTGGTACAGCAGCACAACCCCATGGATGCAACAGCTCCTGCCTACCCCCAAACTCCTCAAGGCAGGCAATTAGGGCAGCAGGTGACCCCTTTCTCCTAAAACCACCCACTGCAGGTGACACCGCCCAGCATTCCAGAGGTCAGGGGCAGGAGAAGACGCCCAGCTGCCAAAAAACACAGAGCCCACAGGCACCTGACAGGGGCAAGGCAGGGAAGGAGGGGCACTGACCCTTCTCCTCATTTCACCCAGTTACTGACCAGCCTCTCCCACATCGGCACCTGTTCTTCCCCCAGCCCTGGGGTCAGCTTCTCCTGCTTAGGTACATGTCTCCTTTGCCCACACCTCGTGCTAAAGCACCCCAAACCCAACCCTTCCCACCCTATTTAACTCACTACTCCAAACCTACAAGCCCAGGCCCTCTGCCCAACGCAACTCCACACAGATCCCTTCATCAACCACTCCCCCAAACACAGCCCCAAGTGATGGGACCCTGTCTCTGAACTTCCAGCCCTGCTGAGCACCTCCTGCCCCACCAAAACACAAAGTCCCGCAGTACAGACCTCCGTCACACACAACCCCCCAAACCCTGCTGTGGAGACCTCTGCCACACACAGCCGCCCCGAACTCTCCTGCAGACACCCTGCTCACACACAGCCCCCCCAAAATCCGCCACGCAGAGCCCTCTCACACACCGAACTCCGTTCACACACAGCTCCACTCCCACTCCCCCCGCCGCGGCCTCCCCGCGCAGGCCTCAGCGCGGGCACCGCGCAGGCCCCACACAG
>JAHLSL010000061.1:12596938-12659754 GCA_025920805.1 Petroica traversi | reverse complement strand
CACCAAAGCAAGGAGGAAGCTTGGGACACCCCTGGGCAAGCTCTGGGCTTCTTGAGAAAGCAGGGGAGATATTTCAAGAAAAAAAAAACCAAACCAATAAACCACTGTCTGCTGGAAATGACAGATTGGAGAGATATTATGAGGCAGGACAGCAGGATGCCTGGCTAGATTAAATTAGCACAAGGATTCTTTTATTTTTTCCCCCCTTTATTTTAGGAAAGTGAGTGAGAATGTGGCAGCAAAATCTGCCTGCGGATGAGAAACTCGCTCAGCAGCCTTGAAGGCTGAACATCAACTGGGTGTTTCAAAAGTGAGGGAGAGCAGAAAGCACTTCATCTCAAGACCCCTTCCCAGAGGGGGTTCACTGTGTTTTCACCGGTATCAAAGCCACACAGCTCGGCAACAGCACAACAAAATCCATGGACGAGGCACAAACATTCACATCTCCTTCTGCTGCTTCACTAATGAGGCTTTTTGAAGTTTGTGGCCTTCCCATGGCATTTCAGACTTCACTTATCCCCTCTCATGCCTGCAGGCATCCCCCTCCCAAAATTACCACAGGAGTAATAAAACAAATACTTTACTAATAATATACTCCCAGCCCCGGAGGAAGAGATGCCACCTTAGTGTTCAGAGCCTTGCTAAGAACCAGCCCAGGAGGAGTGATGCCGTGTGAAACCTGTGACCCCTGAATATGAAATTTAGGACATTGAAAGTGGTGGTAACAGCTCTACAGCAGCCAGGAGGAGGAGGAGGAAGAGCCAGCAGCTTGCTGCTGCACAGTGAAGCCACCCCAGGATTTCTCTGCCCAATATCCTGTTACCACTTGAATCAAGACCTGGATGCCAAGCCAGCGTATTTTTAGCACATTTTGGACTTAAAGTGAAGGGAATGCTGGTGAAATACGCAGTACTGACAGCCCTGGAAAATCTTTATTCATCTGCAGCACAGGCAGCAGGGAAGGCTGTGAGGAAGCAGAGCAATCCAAAGCTACAAACCGAGCCCTCTGGTCCCTGCGGCTCAGCCTGCCCAGCTCTGTGCAGTTACCAGTGGCTGCTGGAGAAGAGGCTTTTTCCACACTCTGAGTGGACAGAGCACGGTGGGGAGGAGCATGATGTGCAGGGCAGTGTTGTGCTGCAGATTTGGGCAGCCTGCAGCCTCCAGATGAGCTCTCTGTATCCTGACCAGGGCAGCTGCTGGAGCCCAGCTGGTAACGGGGCCATAGAAGAGAGGGAGAAAACTCAGAAAACACAAGAATCTGGACACCACTGTGCTGGTCCAGACCTTTGCTGTGCCAATGTAACACCAGATCTGTGGAATCTGGGGAGCCCAATGGCACCAATGTGCCCATCCTGCCTCTGGCAGTGACTGAGACCCATCGCTCCAAGAAAGTACTGCAAAGAGAACATTTAGGCATAGACTCACAGAATCATGAAGGTTGGAAAAGACCTCTTACATTATCAAGTCCAGCCGTTAACCCATCAGTACCAAACCCACCACTAAACTATGTCCCCAGGTGTCCCCACATCTATGTGATTTTTGAACACTTATAGGAATGGTGAGTCCACCACTACCCGGAGCAGCCTGTTCCAGTGGTTGACAACACTTTCAGTAAATAAATTTTTCATAATGTCCAATCTAAAGCTCTCCTGGGACAACTTCAGGCCGTTTCCTCTTATCCTATTGCTGAGAGCAGCCACTGACCCTCACCTGGCTGCACCCTCCTGTCAGGGAGTTGTAGAGAGTGAGAAGTTCCCCCCTGAGCTTTCTTTTCTCCAGGCTGAGCCCCACCAGCTCCCCCAGTCTCTCCTCATCAGACTTGTGCTCCAGGCCCTTCACGAGCTTCTTTGTCCTTATGAAGAGAACCCTGTGCAGACTTTTTCTGCTTTTGCCCCCCTCACTTGGGACCTCACTGAAAACTTCCAGCACGTTTTGGTGCCTCCCAGCCCAGAGCTGGGGCTGGGTGGATCCGTGCTGCCTGTGGCTGGCTGCTGTCTGAGGATGGGGCCGCAGAGGGGAAATGAGAGCTTTCCTTGCAGCAGAAGGTCCCTTTGGCGTTCAGGGACCAGCCTGCCAGACAGCTCGGAGGTCCCTGGCCGTGAGCCTGGGACAGTAGCTAGAGTTGCTGGGAAAGGCCAAGGTGACCACAAGAGATGTTCCCTGCGTCTCTTTGCCAGGAGGATGCACACACAGCATTCACATGTTTGGCATCAGCGAGCTGGAACCCCAACTGCAGGAAACTTGGGGATTTGACAATTGTTTGTGTCAGCCTCAAGACAAATATCTCATCCCCCCCCATCAGGAACTCGCTCCTCTACTGCGCGTGTGTTTCGAGTTTCCTAATGCAAAACCTCGCGTGGGCGTTTGGATATGTAATGAGCACATAGTTCAGGATGAAAACAAGTTGCGTGGAAGAGCCAAGTAACGCCAGAAAAATGAAAGCAATACAAACAACAACATGGCACGCAGCCATACCAGCCAGCTCGTGGGCCAGCCGGATCTCACGTCCTCCCCGGAGCTGCGGAGCCAATCAGCTGTTGGAAAAAGAGACCTTTAAAGACAAGCGAGAGAGGAAATAGCATTGGCAGCACAGGCCACTGCATGTTTCCTTCCAAAGCAGGACAGAGCCAAGGACATTAGGCAGAGCTGTAACATTTGGGGTCTCGTTGCTCAGCCATGAAGCAAGGCAGAAACCTCAAGTGGGCTGCAGTTGTGTAAACTCCTATTGTTTAGGGAGCGGAAGCAGAGCACTGGCCCAGTGGGGTATTGCCCTACCAGATTTTGGCGGTGCTCACCTAACCAAGCTCCTCCTGCAAGGCCAGGGCTTCATTTAACTCAGACATGGTGCAATGGGAATAAAACCTCCTGCCTGCACCAGACCCAGGCTAAGAGCTTTCTCCCAAGCCAAACGCCTGCTCCCTCCCATAGCACCTTCAAAGAAAAATGTTTCTAACCTGTGGGCAAGACTGGAGTGGGACCAGAGGGAATTCCAAAAACTCCTCAAAGTGGCCTCACTCAGCTTCATCTCTCATTTTGATGACATGATGGAAAAATATGGCAAAGCTCATTGAGACCCATTTCCTGTGGGGCTGCCGTGCACATCCACATGAAAAGCGATGAGAACAAGCCTCAAAACCAGATGATGTTTTATTTCTCTCTTTAGAGAGAGGGATCATTTGTGCCTCCTTACAATGCAGTAAAACAATACCTCCTTCAGCGTAATAAAATACCTCTTCTGATCTAGGCCCTGATCCAAGCATCTGCTCCTGGGCTAAACACTCCAATACCTGCTTGAGTCCTCTTCACTGCCTCTTGCAGCATCCGTCCTTTGGTTGAAGGCTTAAATCAGTGAAAGACCTCACTGACAATCCAGAAGATTGAAAGGGGCCTGAAATGCCAGAGCCTCCATGCACACATTGGCATAATTCTCTGCATAAAAGCCAGCTTTAGAAGGCTTGTTTTGCAAAGCACAAATGTGCATTTTTTTCAAATCAAGGTCAGTAACTCAGCTTCATTCACCAGTCTTCAGCTGCAAAACAACATGGCCCAGACAATGGAGGAGAGTGTGTCTGAGTCAAAAGATGCCTTTTAAGGGATGCAAGTGGCTCTGAGCCACACTGGGGAAAGAAGATCTCCTTGGTACCCTTGTGTGCTCAGCCCAGTCTGAACTGAAATAGGGCAGCCGAGGGCAGGGAAAGACAGTGAGATGGGAATGGCAGCACAAATCATGCCCTCCATCCTTCGGTAAAATCACAGAATGGTTTGGGTTGGAAGGGACCTTAAAGATCATCTAGTCCTAACCTCACCTGCCATGAGGAGGGATACCAACCACTTCCACATTGCTCACGGCCTTATCCAACCTTGCCTTGGGCACTGCCAGGGTTAGGTCATCCACATCCTCCCACTGGTGTTCCAGTGCCTCACCACCCTCACAGCAAAGAATTTTTCCCTAATATCTAGGCTAAATTTCCCCTCTTTCCCTTTGTACACATTACTCCTTGTCTTATCACTACAATTCCTGATTAAGAGTCCCTCTCCAGCTTCCCTGTAGGCCCCATTTGGATACTGGAAGCTTGCTACGAGATCTCCACACAACCTTCTCTTGTACAGGCTGAACAGCCCCAACTTCCTCAGCCTGTCCTCTTAAGGGAGGTATTCCAATCCACTTACTAACTTTGTGGGCCTCCTCTGAACTTTGCTCCAACAATACCATTTTCTTCTCTTCTGGAAAATGCAGTTTTCCGTCATCACCCCCATGCCACCCTCTCCATGTCCACCAGTGTTACACACCGCCACACTCAGCTCCGCTCCACAATTCAGTGCTCGTAGGAAGCAGACGAGACACTCCCAGCTGTGCCTCAGGCTAAAAATATTTACTCATCTCTTCCCTCCCAGGCAGGTGTGTTCATCCCAGGCAGGGCTGCTCCCACAGGGATGCGCTTGCTCGTCAGGCACACGCTGCTCATCGTACACTGCAGAGCGCTGAGGTGTTGTGATGATTCCTCTGAATCACCCAAAGAAGCTCTGTCCTCTGTTTCAGATGCAAAATGTGCCTTGGAATTCAATAGTTGCTATAGTGCCTAATTACACATTTTATGGCATACTTAGTCACAATGGCTGGAGCTCTTGTTATTAGACTTGGACTCCTTCTGTTGCTTTATTTTATAGACCTTTTTGCTAGACATTTTCTCTCTGCATTAGAAATAGTGTACTGCAGCATTTTCTCCCTCCAAAAATATCCCAAATTCATGGAGCACTGGTCATCAAATTGATAGTAGCAAGCTTGCAGCCCTCTTTATTTCATGGTGCTCAACAATGCACATCAAAGTCGGCTCAAATGACAGCAGCAAAACATTTCCCAGGATCCAGGAACTGTTGAGCACTGATCCTGGCAACACTGTTGTCTGTGGTTTGGAGACAAGTCACAGTGTCTGCTTGGAGCATCATTCCCCTGGGCAGTATGGAGAAGGTGGATTCCTTGGGTGCTCTTCCCAGAGGATGATTCAGCCCACCACAACTGGACACGTCTTGCATGAAGCTGAATCACTCTCCTGAGGCGCTGGTCTGTTTATGCACATTCTAGAAAGGCTCAGCTTTATTGCAGATGGCTGAGATGGGTAAGACAAGCCCCGTGCTCTGCATTCCTCCTCCAAACATCAGGAACGCAATTGGAATTGACTGGAAGGTCACACCCCACCTATAGTGCTGTGTTCATCTCTGGAGCCCCCAACATAAGAAGAACATGGAGCTGTTGGAACAAGTCCAGAGGATGCTCCAAGGGCTGGAGCAACTCTGTTCTGTACACAGGCTGGGACAGCTGGCGGTGTTCACCTGGAGAAAACAAGGCTCTAGGGAGATACCAGAGCTCCTTCCAGTGCCTAAAGGGGCTCCAGGAGAGCTGGAGAGGGACTTGGGACAAAAGCATGGGAAGGGGGAATTGCTTCACAGTGCCAGAGGGCAGGGATAGATGGGATATTGGGGAGAAATTCTTCCTTGTGGGGGTCATGAGGGCCTGGCACAGGTTGCTCAGAAAGCTGTGACTGCCTCAACCCTGGAACTTTTCAAGAAGAGGTTGGATGAGGCTTGGAGCAATCCAGTGGAAGGTGTCCCTGCTCATAGCAGGGGAATTGGAATGAGATGATCTTCAAGGTCTCTTCCAACCCAAACCATTCTCTGATTCAGGATGTTCTCCACTTTACACAACTGGATTGCTCTTTCCCCTATTAACCTCTCTTTGTGCCTGGTTTTCTTCACCAGGAGAACCAAGCTAAGTACTTAATTGCCCACTTTCTAGGGAGTCAGGCAGGATAATTAACTAATGTTTGGGCAATGTGTCATAGGGTAGGAGTGCTAAGTAGTGTTCTGTCAGCAGCACAGTGGGAAAGTGAAGGACTCAATCTTGTTTTTCAGCTGGGAATGTCACCGTGTCCCCTAAGTCTATTGTTACTGTGCTGGTTTGCTGATGGCAGGGAACTTGGGCAAAGTGTTTAAGGAAGAGAATGCCAGGGACAGCAGAGAGCTGTTGGTGGTCCAGAAGAACTGTCAGAAAAACTGGTGAATTTTGGAAAGAGAAAACTGCCAATGAAGTCAAAAGCAGGAAATATGCCTAGGGCTGCACAGAAAATCCTTAAATTTGTAAGTGTGCTGTAAATACTCAACAGCAACATTCTCTGAGTAACAAAAATGTGTCAGAGAAACTTTTCTTGCACTGCACTTACTGCACAAAGGCAGCACAGTGGGAATCATGGTACAGGGACACATCTAACTCAGAGAAGCAGACTCTGAGATTTCACATCTCAGAGATTTCACATCTTTAATTTTTATTACTCTGCAAATTACGTTATGGATGAACTTCAAGCCCTCCTCATGTCTGCTGATCATAATTGATGAGATTTCAATCGCACCTCCTTGAAGTTAAACATCTGAGAGACACTTTGGTTAATAGTTTGCCTTTCAGAGCAGTGCATTAGTTCTCTTGTGCTCCTGTCTGCTTAATTTAGAGCGAGTAGCCAAGAGTGGTGCAATTAAGGAAGGAGGAATCTTGGGCTAGAGCTCTCGGTGCTTTCAAATGACCAGCAGACCCTTCAGCACCAGCTTGTTTTTTACAGTAGCTGGAACAACACTTTCCATGACTCACTACTAATTATGCTCTGGATTTGCAAACAAAGGTTTTTAACTTATTCTGATTTTATATAAAAATTATAAAATTCAGTGCTCTCCCAGTGCCCTCCTAGGATGTTCTGTCCCACTTCTGCAAGACTGACTCTTGCCAGGGCAATACAGGGAGACACATTCTCCCTCTGCCTCTCTTCTAAACAGCCCAAGGTTTCTCACTCTCTTTATTTATTTTCTCCTCCTGTGGACAGTCTCATGCTTTGATCTGTGCAGAAGATGAATTTTCCAGTGAGGCTGTTGGGCTCTCCCTGTTTCCTGTGGAGTGTCCAGCCACAGGCCACAAGGAGATGATGCCAGCTCCCATCCCTTTTCCCTGGAGTTGCTTAGCCAGCTGCAGACCATCTCAGCAGCTTCTGCCAACTGCTCTGCATCCTGTACAGACATCTCACTCAGGATCTCTACAGCCAGGAATAGGGAGAGGAAAAACCATGGATAACCTGGAATTGATCCTCTCCACTGCGGGCGTACTCTGATCTTTTGCACAGAGATCCATAACGAGCAGTAATGCCTGACCTCTGGAAAAGGCAAGCATCCTTTCACTTCCCAGGCCTGATGAAATGCAATTATATGGACACACACATGAAAAATCCACATGCCAAACCCACCAACCCATCCCAGCGCTCCCTGGGGAGAGGTTGTGCCCAGTCTCTAAAGTCTCTGAAAAGCTGCTTTATTCCAGAGCATTGCTTCCTGTTGTGTCTGTTCCTGGTTTTGTAGGTGGAAATACTGGCAGCAGTTCAGGGAAGGGCAGGGCTTGGGGAAGGATATGCCTGTTCACCATGGTCACCCTCTGTGGTCGTAGATGCTCCGCTTTAGACCCTCTTGGCACTCAGGCAGAAGTGGAAAATGAGGGGAACACATTGCTCCCATGAAGAAAGCGGAATTTTTCTTCCACTTAAGAGAGAAATAATATTCTGTGGAGGAATAAACATTTTCCCTCAGTGCAAGTCATTCAGGGATCTCAAGCTGCATTTTGCTACTGCCCCAGCAGCAAATCCACCCAAAGAGACTCCTCTGTTCTGTCCAGAGCCCAGCCCTACCCTCACCAGAAGGCTTTTTGGGAGGGGCTGGGGTGACACATGGGGTAGGGCTGTTATTATCTACAGATCCAGAAGTTCTCAGTCCATTGCAGGACAGTGCTTCCAGTTTTTCAGGAAGAGAGGAGAGCCACATACTCAGTGGAAGCCTTGTTTCTTCCCAGGCTCAGCTTCTCCTGCCCCATGAGAAGCAAATTCCCAGGAGCTGCAGACAGGCGTGGACTGATGCCTGAGCCCTCCATGCTCTGCTGGTCTCTGCGGTTGCATGGGTTTGCAATCTGCTTCCTGGGAAAAGGAGGGAGGCAACGATCCTGTGACTGTTGGAGGCTTGGGATAGACTCGTGCTTACGGGCAGTTGTCTGTGTGGGCTTGGCAGGCGGAGCTCAGAGGTTTGTGGGATGTGGGAGTTCCATCCCTGCTACTTTCCTGACCTGCTCCCACATCCATGGATTGACCATGGGGCTCAAGGGCCTCCCCACATTGCTGAGAATGAGGAGTCCCTCTCCAAAGGTGCCAGAAGAGAAGGATGCAGAATGCAAAGTGAGAAAAGAGTGACAGGAGTATGACTGAAATCACCACATTCTTCAACATGAGCACCTGGAAAAGCACAGTCCAGAGAGTATCAGCCCAACACATGCTGGAATAAAACAAACTCCCTGTTAACCCTGTCCAGCACAGGTTTTCCCTTGCTAGTTTAGACTGGGAAACAGAACAACATTCAAATTTTGTCCTTAAGTGATGCTGCACACTGCAAGCCAGGCAGATCCCAGTTTCTCCTGGTTCTGGTGTGAAAGGAGAGTTACCAAAAGGCAGCTTTCCTTTCTCCAGTCTTGGCATTTAGCAAGGGACTTCACTTCCTGCACAGGTCATCCCACATCACTCACTGGTGCATTCCTGTTTATCCAGACTCAGGTGTGGAAATTCAAGCACCTTGGTCACTGCAGGGGGTGAAGGAGTTTGCTCTGCATAAGCCCCAGGCTAAGAGCCTTTGTGAAGACACCTTGTTCCCAGGATTTGGCTCAATGGGGCCTAAGTCTGGCTGTGTCCTTCTGCAAGGTGAGGCTTTGATCCCATGAAAGCCCTCCAGTTCACCCTCTTTATCTTCCCTGAAACCCTTAGTTCTGCCCTTTGCCTTGAATCCAGTTATCTTTGTCAAGGATGAGAAATTTGGCTCCATGCGAAAGTGAAAGAAGCTCAAGGGTGTGTTGTAACCTCATGGAATATGTTCCTACACGTACCCCAAAGCTACAGATTCTCTTGTGATTCCCATCTCTCTGTTTGGCCTGGATGTCTGGGGAGCACCTACCACCCACGAGAGCTGCAGAGCCCTAAAAATGAGCCCTGAGGGGGCAGAACAGCCCTGCCTCCTCCAGCAGGACAGCAGCAGCAGATATGGCTCCCCTGGGAGGGTAAAAATAACAGGTCTGGAAATGGAAAATGGCAAAGCCAGCAGGTTTTCTTGAGAAAAGGGAAGGTGGGGGGATGAGCAACAACCCAGTTCTGAGCTGGGGGTTGATCCTACAGAGCAGTTAGGGGGCACAGAGGCTCAAGAAGTGCCAGAGATGCAGGTCTGTCTCTGTAGGACAAGGGCTGGCAGATGTCTTCCTGCTTCGTCAAATTGCCTGGGCTGTGTGGATGGCCACAAAAACCACATTCCCAGGCATGCTCTGAGCCCTGTGCAAGGCTTTCCCCTCACAGCACCAGCCCCACCGAGCTCCTCCCCAGCTCCTACATGTGTCCTTCAGTGCTGACCCCATCCCATGGACTGATGGAGATCAAGGCATGGGGCAGAATGGAGGTGCCAAACCTGCCCATGGTGGGAGCTGAAGTGCCTCATGTCAAAAGTCATTCAAGCCGCTCACTGCTGCTGCCCACTCAGACCTCAGCTTCCCCTGCTGCCAGCGAGCAGCAGTCACGGCTGTGTGGGCATCCAGAGTGTGTGGCTGAATGCGGAAGCAGCGATCAGTTAAAAAGAAGGTAATTCCAAGAAAATGCTTGTGTGTGGTAAGCAAGGACAGTGTGTACTCTAGACTGCTGAGAGAGGAAAAGAAGCAACAGCGTTGACCTTTAAGAAGTGATGGAAAACCAGGCAGATAGCTGGGAATTTGGAAAAGGAAATGGAAAGAAGAGCAATCTTGGAAATTTTTACCTGGCAGTACTGACTTCGGTCCTGAACACAGCAAGGGGGAAGGCAGGGAGTGACATCAATCTCTGACCAGCAAAAGGATGATGGGATAACAAAAGTTCAGGAGTAGGGCTATTGAGAATGCAGAGATGGAGAGATTTCTTATCATTGTGTAAAATGAGTGGATGTGGGAACACCGTAAGGCAATACATCAACTCATCAGTGAAGAGTTGATGTAGTGTCTAACAAAGCCTTTTTTTTTTTTTTAATTAATTTCTCTTGGCTTGGATCTGAACATCTTCTCACAGGCTGAACATTGCAATCTAAAGGTCCCCTCAGACGGCCATGCAGAATCTTGATTCCTTCCAGATAAAGTTTGAGTGTTTCTGTTAATGACCCCACCCCTCGGCTGAGGCCGGCGCTCTGCAGACATGAAACCACTGCATTCATCTGCTTCCTCCAACCTCAGTGCAGATAAGACTCGACAAAACACCGCATCCTGCAGGATGGAGGCGGGAAGCGAGAAAGCCAGCGAGTGACTCATCCCAGCCTTACGGGCAGGAGTTGCCTGGGATCTGCACCGTGCAGGAGGCAAAGAGCTGTGCTAGGGACTTGCAGGAAACTGGTGCTGGTCCTGCAGGAATCTTGGACCCTTCTCAAGGATCTCTCATCATCAAAACCTAAATCTTAGAATCATAAAATGGCCTGGCCTAGAAGGCACCTTAAAGATCAGCCAGTTCCCACCTTGCTGCTGTGGACAGGGACACTTCCACTAGACCAGATTGCTTACAGCTCCATCCAACCTGGCTTTGAACACTTCCAGGGACTGGCAGCCACAGCTTCTCTAGGCAGCCTGTGCCAGGGCGTCTCCACCCTCACAGGGGAGAATTTATTCCTAATACCCAATCTAAACCTACTCCCTGACAATTTTAATCCACTCCCCCCCTTGTCCTGTCACTCCAATCCCTTGTAAACAGTCTCTCTCCATCTTTCTTGTTGGCTCCTTCAGGTTATGGAAGGACAAAATTAGGTGACCCCAAAGCCTTCTTTTTTCCAGGCTGAACAATCCCAATCCTCTCAGCCTTTCCTCACAAGAGAAGGCCTTCATTCCTCTAATCAGCTCAGTGTCCCTCCTCTGCCTTTGCTCCAACAAGTCCATGTCTTTCCTGTGCTGCATACAGAACACAGCAAAAGCTCCCTCTCTTCCCCTGCAGGACCAGAAGCCATCTCTGCTGGCTTTCCATCAGGGAGTAGTGTCTTCTGAGAGACTCCAGCAGTGGTTTGTGGCCAAAATCCTAAGGGGTGTAAATATAGGCCACACTGCAAGAGAAAGTGGCTTTCCAACTGTGTGGCAAGAATGGCCCCTCATTAAGGAACCGAAACACGATCCATCAAGGCTGTCTCTTGCAACATGCCCGAGTCCTGATTATGGTCATTTTCCTCCCTGCTTCCACTGCATGCCTGGGAAAGGGCCGCAGTAATTAAAGTCTGAATCTCATTAAAATCCAGAAAGTGCTTGGCTTTCTGAGAATCCAATTATCACAAACGCTACGTAACGCCAGTCGGGGCACGGCTTGTTTTTGGTGTTTGGAATTATTTTTGTTAAACATACAAATATGGTGTGAAATCAAATTTTCCAGAGGACATTGCAAATCCAAAGAGGGCACAGTTATAAAAGCAATTGAAGAAAAATGCTTTGGAGAAGGAGGGAGAGGCTGCAAGGAGGAGGAAGTGAGGGGAACATAGTGGTACTGCTGAAGAATGACAGAGCAGAGGTGCCAGGCAGCAAGGATGATGCATATCCTGTCCAAGGCCCTCCAGGGACAATCTGTCTGGGTCTGTGTCCCGTGGATGTGGCATGTCCCAGCTCCTGGCTGGTGACTTTAGGCACAGAGCAGTGGCCTGCTGTGGCTCAGCCATGTCCCAACTGTCCTGACTCACCACACGGCTGCTTGGGTTTCATAGGGAAAGTCATTGAGTCAATGAATCCAGTGGGTATCCATGGGACGGGCATGAGATGGGAAATTGCATCTCCTGGGCAGCAGGAGATGAAGCTGCTCTTCCTCTCCCTCTGCAGTGTAGCAAGCCCTACAAAAATGCATTGAGGGAAGCAGAACCCTGCCACTTTCCAAGGAAATTGATCCTTCTCAGAAGAGCTTGACTGTGGAAAGGGAAGAGATGGAGTCTCCATCCTTCACTGGGATGGGAGCCTTTCTGAGGACACTGTTCATGTCAGCACACGTACAGCCAGTCCCTGTGGCCGTGCACCAAATCCATGGGCCTTTCCCCAAACTCTGGTGGGCTGCAGCATCTCCAGATCCCATCCAAAACATCCTCCTCCTCTGCTCCCATCTGACCCCAGGGCTTTGCTGACAGGGAGCGGCAGCATCCATGCAGCCAGGAGTTATGGAGTGTCACCCCTAACTGGAAGTGGCAGTGGAATTTGGGATGCCTGGCTTTGCTGCTGAGTCCTCAGGGGAAAGGGGACAAGGCACCTTGTTTTTCTGTGCCTCTGTTTTCTCAGCTGTAAACACATATTTTAAACAATTTGCTAATTTGTTGGGTGCTGACAGCCTTGGGAAGCAACGAGGAGCTCTGCCAACCTGGGGGAAAGGTGCTGGTTCAGTGCTGAACAGTGTCAGGGCTTTCATGGCACGCTCTGTCTGCCATACATTGCACTTATGTAACTTTCCTTAGCACTCAGTCAGCACTTCACATCTTTAACTAATTACACACATTTACCAGCGTGAACAGAAAAATATCCAATAATGACTGATCTGGAAGCATTGGACTGATTTCCAGATTTCTTGAAGAGTGTGAGTTTGCAGGAGGTAGGAAATAGGGCCTCAAAAAAGAAAGGCCAAACAAACAGAAGCATTAAAAGAGAAAAAAAATTGTATAAAAAGTGTGTCTGCATGGAAGGAATTGCAGGGTGAAAAAGCTGACTGCAATTCTTCACGGAAACACCCAGCCAGAGCTCAAGCTGCAGCATCTCCAAAGTGCATTTAAAATTCACCTCCTCCTTCTTTTTGCAATTAAACACATATTCTTATGCACCTCGACATTTAAAATAAATAATGACAATTTTTAGCGCCGGCAATTAAAAGCGACACTGTTTACATTTTAATGAGCTCCTCGAATGTGACTAGCTCAGCTTCTTTCAATCAGAAATGGATGGATTTAGAAACAAGACATCTTTAAATGCACTTCAGATTTCTGTAAACAGTAGCCCAGCTCTGCTTTCAGGTTCTTGGGGTGGAGGGAACAGAGAGGCAATCTGCTGGATAGAGAACTCTGCACAGCTTTTCTTCCCGGTGGCGATTCTCTGTGGGAGTGCAGAAAAGGAAGTTTATTTTGGAAGTGAGAAAAATAAAGCAAGGTTTTGTTCCAGGAGAACACAAAGATAAGTAGCATCTGTGCAGCTGGAAGTGCCGTATGTGGCTGTGAAGCCCGTATTTACAGCTGCAAAATGCCAGGTACATTTTCACATCCTGGTAAGCCTTCAGAAGGCATCAAAGTGCTACCAAGCTGGTTTCCAAGATGTATTTTCCACCCACCTTTGGCTTGTGCTTGGAAAACCATTAATCATGTTTCGGCTCAGCGCCATCCAAGGGTCTTGATTTGGCATAGTGAGAGTGGATGAAAACTTTACTGCTGATTTCAGTACAAATAACTGTGTTGTTCCAGCCTGGGTAATACAGGTGGGGTACACTGGGCCCTGGGGTTCTACAGATCAACGCTGCTCCATCTGAACCTCCTCCAACATTTCCAGGGCAGCCGGCAGCTGGTTGGAGCTGGCACATCTGCATCTCAGATGTGAACCTCTTGGAGAAGAGCTGGATGTCAAAACACCATTGGGAAAACTTTTGCTGCTAAATAATTCCAGCATTAACAGCAACTGTGGATAAGTTGACAAAGCGGGCAAAGGAGAAGCAGGTTCAGAAATCCAGCAATAATAGGAGAGGGGTTGGATTTAGTGCTGCTAAGCAATGTTCTCCTTCCTGCACCCTCACGCTGCTCGGTGATGAGGTGTCAGCATTTCTGACTCACAAAGAGACTCAGGCTTGCATAGGGCAGCGGGAAAGGCTTTGGGGGTAGCATAAGAATTTAATGCTTATTTGGGGAAAATTATCACAGAATTACAGAATGGTCTGAGTTGGAGAGGACTTTAAAGATCATCTTGTTTCAATCCCCATGCCACGGGCAGGGACATCTTCCACTATCCCAGGGTGTTCCAAGGCCTGTCCAACCTGGCACTGGACACTTCCAGGGATGGGACATCCACACCTTCTCTAGGGAACCTGTTCCAGGGCCTCACCTCCCTTATAGTAAAGAATTTCTTCCAAATTTCTAATCTAAACTTACCCTCCTTTTTAAATTCTGCCCAAAATTCCCCGTTTTCTATTGATTTAAGCCTTGGTAGCCTGGCAAGGCAGACGGTCAAGAGGCACTGCAGCTCCGGAGAGTTCTAGCATTGAAAAATGCATTTTCTTTGTCTCTCTACTTCAGTTTCCCTTGACACACAGTGCTCCTGGCATGTGGTTAATGTAGGGAAAATGCCAGCCAATGTAGGGTAAAGACCAACCGTTGTTACTGTTGGGAGAGGAAAGACAAATTGCTGTGATTTGAAAGATAAGAGAGCATCCCTGCCATGGCTGAGTGTGTAAGGAGAAGGGTTGAGGAATTTGGGGGCTGTCTGGGGTATTCCCATGGGGAAATGGCTCCTTTGTTCAGGAGAAAAAGTTTGTAGAGATCCTTCCTTGGGCGATTCTTGGCAGTTCCCCACGGGGATGGCTTCAGGTGAGTGAACCTCCAGCTGGTCCCTGCCAGCCCCAGGATCAGACAAACCTGTGGCCTTCCCTCACTACTCGGTCTCCTCCAATAAGCCACACAATAAGCAGATAAAATAGTAAGACCTTCAACGGCTTTACATTAACTCATGGACACCACAGGCTGGGATCACTGAGAGCACACAGCCAGAATTACACCCAGATACTGAGTCACTTTCAGGGAAATCAATTAACAGCCAGGCTCTGGGGAAGAAGGGCCTGGAGAGAGCTGTTCCATAGGGAAATGCAGTTTGCAGGCTGACATCACTGCTCCTGACTGCCCAGCAATGCGATGACCACTGAGTCCGTGTGATTTAACAATTATTCCCCACAGCAGGGCTGAAATCTGATACTGAATTCTCAGTTTAATCATGACAGTGACTAGAGTGGGATATTTTTTCCCATTTTTGGTGCTTTCAGTGTAGCAGGGGTGGTATTTCAGACAGACAGACATGGGCATCCTCCAAAATGCTTCTGCATCTGATGCTCTAATCCTTTTCCCTTCCACAGAAGCCCATCTGGGTGGTGAGGCTGCCTGCCCTGAGCTTGAGTTGCTGGTTCCTTGGATGCTTTGAAAAGGAGCCCGTGGCTCATTGGCTCCTGCTCTAAGGCTGGAGGACCACCCCAACCTCCCAAAAACTGCTGGGTTGCTCTGTCTTGCTGTTTCGAGGCTGCACTGAGCTTTTATATTTTTTCAGCCAATCCTCCACCCAATCTCTTCTTCTCTCCAACTCAGCTGCTCACCCCAAAGGAAGGATCCAATGCAAGGGTCCAAAGCATGCACTCATGTGATGAGTTACACTTTGGAAAGCCTTCATAAACCTGCTTCTTCCAGACTGGAAATGGATGGGAAACCTTGGACATGCAGCTTGAGAAAGGAGTCCAGCTGGGCCACGGTGAGGATTGCATAGAGAAAGAAAAGAAAACGGGGATTTGTGGGGTTTTAAGTCTCTGATTGAAGGAACAGTTAAAACCAGAGGTGAGGGAGAAGGCTGGAAAATCCCAAGGAAGGCTCTACCTAGGGCTGAAGTCCAGGAATTTGTCCAATGTAAAAGTTGTCCAAGGCTGAGTCTCCAGAGATTCCTCAGGGATGGGGAGCCCTGGACAGATGTGCACTCCTGGATCCAGCTGTGCCACTGGACATGCTCCTCCTGCAGCCTCTCCTCCTCCACCCCCCAGCTACTCCGGCCCTTTCAATACGAAGCAGCATCACTCATTGGAACAGATTTGGGGTTAGGATGATACCTCCACGGACACAGTGCTGCAGACTGCCCCGTGCTACTGGGGATGGTAACAATTAACTGGGACACAGTGACATTTCCAGCTGGCATGGCCCTCTGCAGGGTGGACATCTGCCCGTGGATGGAAAATATAGGGAAGTAACCACATGGAAGCCTTTTGAAACAGCTAAGAATTACTGGGAGGAGGACAGTGAGCCAGGCAGGAAAACAGGCTGCTCTTCATTGAAGGATTAAGAGGGGATTTACATCCAAAAGGGAAGGAGGGAGGTAAGTGAAGAGGAAAATGACACTATTGACAAGCCAAAAGGGCCAATATTCTGAGTGATCCTTAAAATCCTGTTCTCCAAGTGCAGGGAGAAAGAGGAAAAAGGCATTCTTGTGAAACTTTATATTTAAGAAACCATTCTGTGTGGGTTGCAGACATCCAGTTCCCATTCTCAGTTGCTAACAACAGGTTCCTTTAATGAACATATTGATCCTTGGGTTTTTGCATTTTAAAATCCTTGGACAATGTGATCCTGAGAGGCAGAAGAAAGGAAATGAGGTGGTGATTTAAAACAAAGAATGGGAGAATATAATTCTGGCAATCACCAGCCTATAAAAGTAGCAGAACAAATATTTTCTAAAAAAATCATGATGAAATATTTAGAGCGTGGTTCTGTCCACACAATAGTGTCAATGGGGAGAAAATTTGCAGAAGCCAGATGCTGAATAAAATTACCGTGAGACAACAGTCAGACTCAAGGGATGATGGGCACAGAAAACTGTCAGTTTTCTTCTTTTCCAACTTTTTTTGGTGCAAAGAGAAATGCTGTTAGAGAACAGCATGGCCAGAGGATGAAAGCAGTGCAGCCTTTTATGAACATGTGTTTTTATTTTGACTAATGTATTTTGCTTCTTTGTCTTAGGAAATACAAAAATTAGGAAAAAAAATGCCTTGGTCTGAAATGTGGTTTGTACAAACTGAAAACACATTGGGATGCAGTCAGTAATCCTGAACAGGAGTGGGCTACACAGAACAAGGCACAGTTACCAGAGCAGAGCCAGAGTCAGGGCTAAAGATTAAGTTTCATTAACATCTTTGCTAATGATCTGAAAGAGCAGTGCATAAAATGAGATGCACGGAGGATGGTAAATTTGAAGCAGTTTGTTAAATAATAAGGACTTGACTCTGGTTTTGTTGCGAACACAAAATTTTCATCCAATACCAAGCGGTGCTGAACACACTGAAACATCTCCTCTCGCTGAGTGACATCTCCATTACTCACCACTTAGCCCACTCAGTGCCTCTTTTTAACCCTCCCAATTTACTTATGGGCGTCTTTCCCGGGTCTTGCTGCAGACCCAGCCCTGGGCTGGTATTTAGAGAGACATTTCTGGAGCAAACAGAGCAGCCCAGCACAGGCAGCCACCCTCTCCAGGTTCATTCTCCTTTCCCCATCTGCAATGAACACCACAGGAAAGTGGAAGAGGATGATGAGCACTGTGCCTTCAAATGTGTGTCTCACAGTGCTTCTCCTCCAGTGCTCTGACCTAGCATGGCTTAACTGGTTCCTCCAGCAGCCTCTGAGGTCTGTGCTGGCCTCACGCTCCTCTGGCCACCTCCTCTTTGCACGGTTTGGGTGATTCACGGCTGTTGCTCAAGACCTTTCCATCCGTGAGGGCTTGAGCAACAGCCGTGAGTCTCTCGAGTAGCCTGATCCAGGTCCCTGGAGCACTGAGCCAAGCTCTCCTGGCCATCAGGAGACAGGGAGCAGAGGGGGACAGGGACCTGGGAGCATCTGGGTCCTCTCTAAGCAGGCTAGAAGGACACAGGATGTTTTTGGGGAAGGTTTCACGGCTTTTTGTCTTTTCTCGATCAAGCTCCATGGTGAAAGGGAATCATGGAGAGCATTACCCTTGGTGAGGGAACGAGGAGTCACTATGGGAAGGGGACTTCATCATCTGTAAATCTTCTCAGGACCTGCTGGGAATGAAGGGAGAGAGAGAAGAGGTGAGGACTGCAGGAGAAGTGGTTTTCACCTACATTTTTTGTGGTTCCAAAACCTCATTCTCTCCCCTGGCTGTGTCTGCCTGTGGAAGATGCCCTGGTCAGAGCATCACCAGTTGTCCTTGGGGCTGCAGCACCTTGGTCTCAGACACCAGCACCACACCAGGAGCAAGAGGCCTGAATGCATAAAACATTGGCACCCCCAGGTCTGCAGGTGTGATGGGATCTGGTCCTCAGAAGGTGCAACTCCAGAGCTTTTATAAAACTTTACACAGGAAGTAGTGGTTTCAAACTCTGTCATCACCCACTGGAAGTCTTGAGTGCCTTGGGGATGGAGGAGGAAGAAACCTGAAGAGAGCAGAAATAATGGATACGATGCCTAATGAGGGGACTGTAAGCAAAATTGCCAGAAATAGTCTGGTTGGATCAGCTGTGGAGGCCATGCCCTGCACAGGGCAGGAGTAGACAGCATGGGGTAAAACCTTCTGGAAAGACAATATTTATCCACTTTGGTTTGAGAGTGTTTGAAGCCGCTGGAGAATTTGCTCCCAAACAACCAAACAAACAGAGGAAAAAGAAATGCATGTGAATGGATCCAAATGTCTCCTTATGGTGTGGTGTTTTTTCTTCTTTTTTTTTTTAATGAAATATGTGGATTCTGCGTTTGCAGCACGTCAGGGCTAATTTTAGGAATTACTTTCTTTAAAAAAAAAAACCAAAAAAACAACCAGGGGGTTGCAAAAACCCTGCAGAAGATAATACATGGTCTTCAGCTCCAAAGGCTGAACCCTTGGCTCTCCTGCCAGAGAAGCAGCAGTCCCTGGGGTGGGAGGACAGGCTGTCAGCAAGCCTCGTGCAGGCAGGGGAGCAAAAAGAACTGCTGCCTCCAAGTGCAGGAAGCAGGGTGGCCTTCCCAGGGAAAACAGCTCCAGGATTACCAGGAGATGGTGGGACCTGCTGTCTGGAACCTCCTTGTCCCTCCCAGCTTCTAAGGGACCTCCTGGCTCAGCAGGGACAGCACAAACCACAGCTGACCCTGTCCCTCCCTTCACGCTGCTCTCCTGGGCCGTGCTGGAATCGGGCGGGCGCCTCGCTCTCTGACTCAGCCGTTATATCTGGGGAATTTATGGCTTTTCCTTCCTGCCAGCCTTAGTAAATAACCCTGTCATCTGACTGGCTTTTGGGAGCCGACCAGGAGCAGGAGCCTCGCCGGCGGGCTGAGAGAAGGACCTGCACCCAAGCAAGAAGCAGCATTGCCAGAGATTGGGGGTCCCCAGCAGGACCCTCGGTCATGGCTTCACTGTCCCCACTGGGACTCTCACCTGCAGTGTCACCATCCCCAGTGAGACCCTTACCCGTGGCACCACCATTCCTGGTGGGATCCATGGCATCACCATCCCCAGCAGAATGCAGAGCCAGGACCAGGGGTTCTAACCCAAAGTGTTTCCCCATTCAGGAAGGGGAACACTGGGCGCAGCTGTGCTCCCACACCTATGACGCCTGGCTGGGATCTGGCTTTTATTTTCCTGTTTCTCAGAACGTCATTCATGAAATTGGGAGGACAGAAGGGAGCAGGGGTATTAAGGTCATGGAAAAAACAGGTCTCCATCAGCCATGGGCTTCAGCACTGCTGGTCCCTCTTCTGTTTTCTTATTCACCCAATGGGAGCTGCCCAGGTAGAGAGATGCTTTCACCCAGGGCATCCCAAAGAGCCAGGGCCACCCGTGGGCTGAGCCGAGCAGGGAGACCCGAGTTCTGCCCAGGGGACACCTCATTGCTCCAGGACAGACCAAAGTCACCTTCACAGATTCCCTATAGCAAATTTGGGCATCCTGGCTTGCCCCCTGGAGGCGGCCCCAAGCACTTGGATGGAGGCAACGAAAACGATGCTGGCAGCAACAAGAAGGAAGATGAGATGAGGAAGAAGTTCAAGCACCTCTGAAGGGCTGCAGGGACAAATACGGACTTTTGGGATATTGAAGCAGCTCTTTTGGATAGATGGGAGCATGCTGGACTGGGGATGGGATGAGTCAGAATTTAAATCCAGTCTCTAAGCTGAGGCGTGTCCCAGGATGGATGTTCATCCATCCCAGAGCACTTTCTCCCTTTAGGCAACTCAAAGTTAATGGGAATTTCAAGCAGGAAGTTCAGAGAGGTATTTTAACCCCCTGTGGTGAGGGAGGTCAGGCTGAGCCTCGGGAGTGCTGTGGAAACTGCCATCCCTGTGCCAGGAATTATGTGCTGCATCCTCCTGGCATGGGTGCGGGGAAGTGTCTCTTCCTTCCTGGCTTTCCTCTTCCCTGTCATCACCTCAGCAGGCTTTGAGGACTGCTCCAACACAGGGTCTCCATTCCCTGTGGCATTTCTGGAGCTGGGATGCCCAGGAAATGCCATCAGGCAATGAGTGCCATCCCTTCCCTCCACCTTTCCAGGAGTTTGCCCTTTGGAGAGTCTTCCAAGCAGCCCCTCATCACAAGAAGACTTTTCCCTGTTGTCTCCTGCACCAGCAAGTTGTCCCCAGGACCACCCTCACATTATCTGTCACTAAGGCTGCAATTCCCATTTAACAGCCCCCAAATCCCTCTCCTCCCTGCCATGGGGCTGCACAACCATCTCAGCTGGTCCAGCTCGGAGTAATCCCGCAAATAAAAACCCTCCCCGGGCCCTGCTTGGACAGCACAGTTGCTGGAGAAATGTTCCAGGATACATTAATAGTGAGGCTGGCACATCCCTGAATCCACAGAATGGCTTGGGTTTGAAAGGACCCTAAAGATCATCTGCTTCCAACCCCTCTGCCATGGGCAGGGACACCTTCCAGCAGCCCTGTGTTACTCCTAGAAGGCTTCAGCACATGGTGAATTGGAATAACATGGAGCTGACCTCCAGACCTTGGAGTACCTTTGTCTATTCTTGGGAGCTGGGCTGCACAAGGTGTAAAATATCCTCTGTCTCTGTGACTGAGCATTATTTTACCCTCTTGTGAAGCTGATAGTACATAATTAGTTTCCTGTCCTGTGTGCACTTATCGTGTCTGTGTGCTCTGTGCACTGGGTGGAGAGTTCATAAATCAAAAGCTCTCAAGAACTCATCTGTCCCAAAGTGCTTTCGTGGGCAAGCAATCCCCAGGAGGCCCCAGAGCAGTGATTAATTGCACCCATCTCTATGTTTGGGCTGGTTTAGGGCAGCCTGAGTTACTGTTCTCGCTGAGAAATTTGTAGGTTGGCGCAACTTCTCGCCCCCCAGAAAGCACAAGGCAGCAAATCCCTGCGAAACAGCAGAGTCAAAAATAAATGAATAAGTAAAAAGTGCTGCTGGGAGCCTGGTGGAGACCCCGCAAGACAAAAATTGTAAAGACAATCCACAAATTGCCACTCTGGACAAAGCTGCGGAGGCAGCCTCTAATCACCGTCCTGATGTAGGGCTGCCTTAGTCATCCTTTATTGATTCCCTTTTCTGTGAATCATCAGCTCCTCGCGGGGAAGGGCTCTCCAGCTCCCCGGCTCGGAGAAACACAAATTACCAGGGAGCAGCACGTAAACAGGAGCAGGAGAGCCGAGATGCCGACGGAGGTGCCCTCGGTCATGTGCCCGGCAATTTAGGAAGGTGATTAGAGCTGCTAACCAGGAAAAAAGAATAAATTGAATTTTCAGTGGGAAAATGGACCGGGTGAAAGGTAGCAGGCACGCAGGGGAGGCTGCTGGTCTTCTCCACGAGAGAAAGTCACCTCCTGTTCACTTCCTAGGGAGCAAAGGGAAGGGGTTTCTCCCTTTGATCAAGCACCCTCAGTGCTCTTATTTAATCGGGTGAGAGACTCCTCAAGTCTGAAGGATCGGGAGCACGTCGGGAGCAGCGATTTTAGGTCACCTACATCTCTCCATCCTGCTTTAGTCAACCCTTCGAGTCATCCACGCCCTCTCACACCTGTCCCATCCCCTCCCCTGCTCTCCCCAGGACATTGTTCAGTCTCAAGAGCCGAAATTTCCTCTGCTTGCCCCGTGGCCACCCTTGCCCTCGCTGTGCACGGAGCAAGGGGGACAACTGAGGAAGGATTTGGATCTTCTGGGGAGTCCACAAGCAGAGCAGCCCTTGAGGCAGCTCTGGGCGGCCCTGCTGGCCCTGGCGCTGAGCACAGCTGCCTCAGGAGCGGCTGCAGAGCATCCCTGGCGCTCTGCGAGCACCAACTGCAGCAACAGCCCTGCGGGGGGAGGAATGGGGGTGCCAGCCAAAAAACCGGGGTGGCTTCCTAAACGCTGGGGGCTGTGTCCTTGCGATTAACCCCCAGGGCACGGGAAGGGCCGGAGTCCATCCCCTGCTCCACCCTGGGTTTGTTCTCCTGCCTTGCCGGGGAGACAGATGCCGCTGCAAGAGCGAGGCAGGCGGTTCCTCTGCAATCCAGAGCGGAGCGAAGGCGAGCAGGCGCTTCCGCTGCCAGGGAACGGGCTTGAAAGGGATCCAGCGGATAAAGAGATATTCAAAGTTCAGCTAATGAGTGAGATGAGTCACTGGCTCAACGAGACAAAGGTTAGGCTGGAAAATAAAAGCCCTCGCTGCAAGGAGCGGGGTTGGTGGGGATGCAAAAGGCAGAGGATGGGGCGTAGCTAAAAGCAGGAGTGCTGACAGGGGCAGAGGGGCAAAGCAGTGGCTGTGGCTTGGTTGTGACCCCGTGTCTGGCCCAATTTGGCCCAGGATGGGTACAGGGAAGCTGGGACAGTGGCCGTGGATACTCAGGCACACTGCAGCTCCCTCCGGCAGTCAGCAGCACTTCTGCAGCCCCACTCTGGGGTGAGACAGAGCTATTTGGGGCCCAAGGAGATGCTGTTTGCAAATGAAGCACAACAGCCCTTCCTTCAGCACCCAATGCTGCTGAGAAGGGAACAAGGATGGCCAGACCTCAAAAAGCACTAATTAATCACTGGGAAGCATCAGCCTACTTCCAATGTTCTCATTGTTACCACCGTGCCCAAAGAAGAGAAGTACTGTGGTAAATGTGGGTCCTGCTCCAAACCATCCTGAAAATGAGGACTGGAAAACCATCACCTTCCTGCTCCTTCAGGATGCTGGCTTGGGGGTACCCAAAACCCCTCTTAGAGCACCCCTGTGGCAATGCTGAGCAAAACAGAGGAAAAGTTCTTCTCTCCTCATGCTCTTTTACAGTCCAGAAAACAAAAACTGTAGCTTATGGAGAGCATGAAAAGGTGCATGTGTGGCATGGGGCAGGTGCAATGCTGAGGGACTTTCCTAGAGATCTCAGGATGTCATTTTTGAATGGGCTTTTCCTTTACTACTGAGTTCAGCCAGGCCAGCTGAGTTGCCACCTGAGCTGCTACACTGAATAAACATTTCCCTCCTCCTGAGAAAGTGAGAAAAAGAGAGATGGGGAAGGATGGAGTGGCTTTTGAGCAGCTCAGGTAAAAAAGGAGCAGTGGGAAGGATGCTGACCCTCTCCCACTGCCCCCTTCTCTTCTCCAGCTGCCTTTATTTCCGTGCCTGAGGGATGGATCCCCAGGCAAAGGCAGCACTACTGGCCAGAGATGCTGATGGAGGACCAAGAGATGTCTGTTTGCTCCTTTCCCAAATCCACCCTTGCAGCTCCAAGCAGGTTTATCATGGTACCCAAAATCCTTGTGCTGCCATTTAATGAATTTTTCTGGAAGCTGTGAGCAGCCCAGTGGGGAGGACAGAGGCTTAGCAGATCCCAGCCTCTCTTCTCCCAGGAGATCCACAGCACAGCCCAGAGTTTTGTGAAATGGCTGCATCAAACCCCTGGAGTTCAGGAGCTCAGGTACAGAATCCATGAAATGAGGTTTCCAGAGTGGGTAGATGTGCCTGCTCTGTATGTGGGTGCTAATGTCACTGTCCCCAGGGAGATGAGGCAAAGAGCTGGTTCCTGAAAATGTGAGATCGTTGGTAGTTTATTGCAATGTGGAACAGGGGTTATTCCAAAGGAAGCAGGATGTCATGCAAATATTAAAGTGAATGCGTTTGGAGACTTTTATGGTCCTTTCCATGCTTTGGAAGCCTTACTTAATCAAGTACTAGTTCTGCACACTCGCACTGGCTCTGCTTTGCCAGGTCACCAAGACCTGTGGGACAGGCTAGAAATGGTGGGATGCACATAAAATCCCTGGCAGGAGGGCTGATAGTTTTAAACTGGAGGAGGGTTAATTCAGACAAGTTGTCAGGAGGAATTTTTTTCCAGTGAGGATGGTGAAATATTGGCACAGGTTGCCCAGAGAGGTCGTGGATGTCCCATACCTCGAATCATCCAAGGTGAGGTTGAATGAGCAGGGACATCTTCATTTAGATCAGAGCTCAGAGCCCCACCCAGCCTGGCCTTGAGTATATCCAGAGGTGGATTCACCTCTCTGGGCAACCTGTGCAAGTGTTTCACCACCCTCTTTGATTTCAGAGCTAAATGTGCAGCCTGGGAATGAACATCTGAGCTGGGCTGCCTCAAATGCATCACCTGCATTGGCAGTGTTAGAAAAGCCAACTCTAAGAGGTCCATGGCCTCCTGCAGCCCCAGATGCTGTCACTGCCAGGAGCTGGACCTGCTGTTGTCACCAGAGCTGATGGAAGAACCTCACGAGATGTGAGGAATTGGGCGTGTTTAATAGAGACAAATGGATAGAGTCATCAGGGAGTTCAAAGAAAATGGTGACAAGTCAAGCTGTTTTTAAAAATTATTTTCACTCCAGTGGTTGAAGACTGCCACGGATTTCTCTCAAAAGCCCTACTGATGGAGAGTGACTCAAAATAATGCCTTCTGGTAATCAGAGTGTTGGCATTCCTAAGGCTGCACAAAGAGGGCATGAAAAGATTTCGATTAAAATAAAACAATCCCATGACTGATTGATGTTTACAAAACAGAACCGTGGCTAAAAGGCATCAGTGTGGACAGAATAAGTCTCCTCACACCAAAAATCCTCAGAGCACCTCCTCAGCATCACCAGTGGCACACAGGGGAATCCAGCCTACAGCATGGAGCACCCATACCCTAAATGCTCAAATGCTGCCCCCACCTCTGCTCCTGTGCCCCTGTGCTGTGATCAAAGACCATCCAACAGCTGTAGACTGCCATGATTTGGTTATTTTGGTGTCAGACCTACCCAGGGCTCAAATAATGTAGTAACTGAGTAATTGCACAGAGAAGCTGTGGATGCCCCATCCCTGGAAGTGAAGGCCAGGTTGGACAGGGCTTGGAGCAACCTGGGATGGTGGAAGGTGTCCCTGCCCATGGCAGGGGATTGGAGCTAGGGATCTTTAAGGTCCTTTCTGAACCAAACCATTCTGGCATTCAATGATTCCGTGAACATGCACAGGGGACTCAGAGAAAAGTTTCCTTGCAAAAAAGTTTTGCCTGTGAATATTTTCTTGTGCATCTTGAGCTAATACTTTCCCAGGGTGGTGCCGAAGATCTTTTTAATTTTACAGGAGTGAAAACCCCCCAAAATGTCCTATTTGTTTTCAACCATTGGTCTGAAATGCCCGTAATTGAAGTGGAAGTGAAGGATCTTCTGCACAAAAGCGATGCAGCCAAGCCCTCAGCAGCTCGTGGTGCTGGAACAGCATCACCCCAGCTGCCCCCAGGGGACACCATGAACAAAAAACACCTTCTGAAAGCTTTGAATAAAACACCACTTGTAAGGACGTGAAATACAAATGGGTTTGTGTCTGTACAGCCGGAGTAAAAATGAGACAAGGAGGCAAATGAAAATAAACAGATCGGGTTTGAGAGCGATTTATGCCCAAGGGACGAGGTGAGGGCTGGACTTGGAGAAGTCAGCACCATGTTCTTGCCGTGGGCTTCAGGGCAGTCAGTATTTCAACAAATATTTTACCCTTTGCATGTGTTCATCACACTTTTTCCACCTTCAAGCACAACCTGGAGGAGACCGGCATTTCTGATGACCGATGAAAACCCTACATTTGTGCCAGAGAACAAGGAGGGGACCTGATGCAGGGAATCCGTTCTGCATCATCTCAGGCACCTGGGAGCATTTAATTCACCCAGATGATGCTCCCAGGCCAAACAGACTCATCCCTTTAACGTGGCATTATCTCATTGCTGCTGTGACTCCCGTTATTAGCTTGGAAACAAGCTTTACGATGGATTGCCAAGGGGATAAATGGGAATACAGGGGTGAAATGAAGAGAGGGAGTGTTTAGGTTAAATGCTGGATTTTCTCCTGGTGGAAATACAGTGAGTTGCCTCCAGCGTGTACACTAGGACAAGGCTGAAGATCAGAAAATAAATAGAAAAACTCTACACTGGCAGGGATAAGGGCTGGGTGACCTGACATATCTTCCCTCTCTCTATGGTCAGAGCAAAGATTTTGCTTTAATTGGCTTTAAACCATCTATCTAAGTCACTCCCAGTACTCCAGAAGCTGAAAAACAGCCAAGTTTTTAATATACTCATCCTCATGCAGCTCTGCAGGGGTAGGAAAACCAGACTGGTTTTGTACATGGAAAACTGAGGCAAAGAGAGACCAAGAGCCTTAAGCACAGCTTGCATGGTGGGACAGCTTCACCACTGGGTGCGATACATTGTCCCTTCCCAAGAAATTGCCAAAAGCTTGGCACATCCCATAGGATGCAGGGAATGGCTCTGACTGTAGTCAGCTTGAGGGAGATGCTGGACCACTGTTTAGAGCACCATTTCTTGTCTGAGCTGGGTCTATCCTGGCTGGATTTCTGTGGGGAATTTTGAGGTGTGTGGGTTTATCCAAAGATACCACATGGGCTAGAGTGTGACTCCTTTCTCCAACACCTGCACAGCACTGCCATAACCTTACAAATCCCAAAACGTGCTCCACTCCGCACAATGAACCAACCAACCACACTCCAGCACAGCAGAAAAACACTGCTGGCAACTTGTATGAAATACCTGGAGCTTCTGTGAGTCACCTGGGAAGCATCTCCCTCTCAGTGCTGAATAGCAGGTCTGTGACTGCTGGATTTGATGCCAATGAACAGCTTGTGTGACCCCATACCCTCCTCAGCAAGGCCATCAAGGACATCGCTCTCCAGCACCTCCAGCAAACACTTGCCCAGAGATAAAGACACCCTTCCTCCTTCCCTCAACAGAGCAGCTCTTGGCTTAGATGCTCTGCGTGACTTGACCTGCTGCCAGGCTTGAGCTTTGGTCTTCATCCAGGAGAAGCAGAGACCAAATTCGTCAGCTTTTGCCTCAAAGTGTCCAGGCACAGGTTCCAGGTGTTGTGCTGAGGAACTGGCAGGAGCCAAGGCTGGCCAAGGTCACTCTGGAGTGATGTGTCAGCTCCTCTCCAGCCAATGGCACAGCACAGGGGGATCCCAGTTTTCCAGCCTCCTGCTCTTCTGCAGAGCCACTGCCCCTTGTCCCTCTCAGCCTCTTCCCTCGCGGTCGCATGAAGGCGATTCCTTGGTGAGATCCCAAGGCGATGGAGTCACGGTGAGCGGGGGAGGACTTTACACCTGCCCTGTCTTTGCAGCTGGTCCAGGACAAGGTTCAGTGTCTAGACATGAGTGACTGACAGCAAAACTGGATCGTTCTGGGCAGTCCTTGCAAGTCAGCAGTGGCTGGGTTTTGGCAGAGACAGCGGGGACGGAGCCTGGCGCGGGAGCAGGCGGTGACACGGTTGGGCAGCGTCCACTGCATTCTGAGGGTTGGACCTTTTCCTTTACGCAGTGAGGAAGGATTGTCCTTCCTCGTCCCAGCAGGACTGTGCCAGACTCCAGGGGAAGGGACAGCACTCATCTCCCCTGAGTCTGGGGGCAAACAGGAGCCTTCTGCTGTTCTCAACACCCTCTGCTCCCTTCAGAGCACTAACGGGGAGGCACAGCTGCACCTGGAGGTTGGTCTGTCGTTTCTGATGCCAACCTTAAAAATGAAGCAAATCAGCCCCTGCTGCTGCAATTGGCATTTGTGAGGCTATGATCTTTGTTTGTTGTGAGTTATAAAGGTGCCACAGTGAGACACTCCACAGCCCACACATGAAACCTGACCTTTTGCATATGGTTGTTTGTCCTATAAACATGTCCAGGTCTTTTAACGTGTCAGGGCCTGGCATCCATTTAAGGGGTACCACAAAGCTGTTGAGTTCACGCGATAATACCAAGTTGATCCAAACAACAAATTTTCATTCCTTGGGGAAGCACCTTCTCACATTTATTATGACAATGGTCAGCTCAAAATCTGTGGATGTGGAGCACAACTCAGGAAGTCCATCAGCCAGTCTTGCCCTGACTCACCAGCAAGCTGCATGCTAAGCACATCTCAAGGTCTCATTCTCAGTATTTTGCTCCAAATACTTTCTTTTAGATCTTGAATATCCTTCAGGGCTTTGTTTTTTGCCTCTGGCACAGTGGACCCCTGTGCAGTGGGGGGTCACCAAGAAGATGGTTTTGTTGGCAGATGTTCATCTCTCAATTTGGCCAAGGCATCTTCTGTGTCACAGTGATGTTGGTCCTGCATTTCCACATCACCTGGGGAGGAAGGGGATTGTGGACCTTGCAGGACTCTCACGGGCCACATCCAACGTGCTGGGAAGTGCATGAAGATGATGGTTTTTATTATCAAGTTGTAGAGCTATGGTAGCCTCTAATGGCTTTATTCAGGCAATCTGTAGCACACTCAGTGCCCTTTTCATTCAGTTTTCCTTAGTTAATACATTTATGACATTTTCTCCCTCCAGAGACACTACACTGGTGGGATTGCAAGATGTGTGGAAAGACACAAGGTTTTTGTTTCTATGCTTATCATGGGTATTTCTAATTCTGGTGTTTCCTCATTGTCCTTCATCACATCCCCCTGAGATTATAATTTATTGTTAGTCCCATAATTATTTTTTTGTCTCTTCAGAAACCCTAAGGAAACAAAATGCCATGATTTTCTGGTATCTTTGATGGCTCGTTTGTTTAAAATAATTTTGGGGGAAGAAGAAGGGAAACATGGGTCAGTCTAATCTGGAAACTGGATCTTTTGAAGTGTTCCTATTCCTGCTTGGCACTCAGCTGAGCTAAGCTGCTCTCTGGAGCAGTTAATTCCACTGAGTGATAGAGACATATGATTTTTAACTTCTAGGTAGCACTCCAGGATGGGTTAGTAAATCACCCAGAGCTTCCCACTAGAAGACACATTACCTTGTTTTTAACACTGTGAACTCTGGAGCATTTGGGCAGAAGTTTTCTGTGCTGAGTGTTTTCTACTAATGCTCAACCTTCAGCCAAAACCAGGCAGCCATTCCTAAGACCTGGAGTAGGGAAGATTAAGATGTTTCTCCCTTTTAAGAAAATATCTGTGGGTTTGAGCTGTGGAGTAGGATTGATTGTTCTTTGGGCTCCTGTGAACGCCATCATCCTCAAAAACGGCCATTGGCCAGCGTTCAGATGAGACACCTTCAGTGACAGCAGCTGAAATCCCAGCACACTCAAGGCCCACCAGGTGCCTTCCCTGCCCCTGGAGAAAGAGCAGGAGTGTCCCTGCTCCATCAGAGCTGCCAGGTCCATCGGCTCTGCGGGGTTCAGCCTGGAGCAGCCAGAGAACAACACTGATTAGCTGCTCATTAACTGAGCACAGCACATCCTGAGCACTAAAGAGGCAGCAGCTCAGTGCAAAAAATAGCTCAATTAAGGGCCATCAGGACTCACCCACACGAGGGGGATGGATCATTGCAGGTTGCAGGGATATTTTTAAGCCAGGGTCTTCCCAACTTGCGTTTGCTCATCTTTGCTTGGCGAGGGTGTCCCACCACAACCGTGCCTGGAGTCTTTTCTGCTGAGATTTTAATCTGATTCGTGACACAAAGTACTAAAATTGAGCAGTGATTTCTTCTTTCCCATGCCCCAAAAGGAACTTGCATCCCTGTTAGGGCAGACCAAGAACAGCCACACTCCTTTACCCACAGGAGGAACCGCTCTCCTCACTCCCAGCGGGCACCAAGACAGAGCAAATGTTCCAGAAGCACATCCCAAGAGCCTGCTCCGTCCCACCAAATATTTGTCACAGGTCCATCCGAGGTGGCAGGAGTAAGGTGACCCTGCCCTCGCTCAGCGAGGCCCCTGTGTCACCTCCCCTGCTCCAGTTTCGGGGTGGTCACACGGTGCTTACTCAGAAGGGATGAGGTAACAGCCCTGTCAGCAGTGACGCCATCGCCTTCCCCGTAAAGCACCCTTCTTATCGCCTTCTCAGTCATGTTTTCCTGGCAGGCAGCCCAGCCAAGGGATATGGTAATCTCCAAACGCCATCAGACAGGGCGATCAGCTGAGGCTGGGATATCTCCCTGCAGTGTCTGTGGTGATAGCATCCATCCACATGGAATCAAAGAGTCCTTCAGGCTGGGAAATGTCCTCAGCATCGTGGAATCACACAATCACCTAGGTTGGAAAAGACTTCTTGGATAATCAAACCCAACCATGAACCCAGCACTGCTGCGTTTACCACTAAACCATGTCCTGAAGTGCAACAGCCTTTTGAACACTTCCAGGGATGGTAATTCCACCACTTCCCTGCTCCAGTGCAGGACAACTGTTTCAGTGAAGACATTTTTCATAATATCCAACCTAAACCTCTGCTGGTGCTACCTGAGGCTGTTCCCTCTCATGCTCTTATTTTGTTCCCTGGGAGCAAAGACCCACCTGGCTGCCCCCTCCTGTCAGGGACTTGTGCAGAGCCACAAGGTCCCCCTGAGCCTCCTTTTCTCCAAGCTGAGCCCCTTTCCCAACTCCCTCAGCCTCTCCTGGTGCTCCAGCTCCTTCCCAGCTCCATTCCCTTCTCTCGACACACTCCAGCCCCTCACTGTCTTTCTTGTCACTGGGGCCAGCAAGACAAGACAGAGATTTCTGGCTTCCTCACACTCCCTCACCTTCCCTCATTCCCTCCTGTTCTTCCCATGGCTTTCTCCTTGCCCACCAGGCTCTGTCCCTTTTTTTGCCTCACCACTGCAAATGGGATCATCCTGGTGCTGTGTCCTGGCCCTTCCAGGGTGATACAGAGGGGCTCTCCCTGGGGTTCTTCATCAGGAAAGGAATCCTAGGTAGAAAGTAGGGGTTGTCCTAATGCACAGTCCAGTGTGGATTTTAGAAATCCACTTTTCTTCCCCTCTGGATGGCATTCTTGTTTCTCATGGTGGGTTTCAGCGTTGCTGATTCATGTAATTTTATTATAAATCTTGTGATATTTCATGCCCTGGGTGACGCAAGGGTGGCTGGAGTCACATGGCTCTGTGACAAGGAGCTTTTATGAGGGGCAAAAATAGTCTGGTGTATTTGTGCTCCTCACACTCTGAGGGAAGCAGGAAAATGTGCCCCCTAAAGGTTTGGAAAGCAGGCACGGAAAGGAAAGAAAAACCAAAACACAGCCTAAAACTGGATCATTTTAAAACATCCCATGATTTTTAACCTGCTGTGATTTTTCCTGGTGCTGGCTCACAATTCCTGCTCTCCTGAGAGCAGCTGCTGTGCTGGCTTCCAAGCTGTTCCCTGAAATGTGGAAATCCCCCTTACACAAACAATGGCACTGTTAGTCTTGCTGATTTTCTGGAAGCACAAAAACATGTTTGTTTTCAGTCGTGATCCTCTGAGGGAATTTCCTCCCTGATTTGGAATTTGGGAATTATTATTATTTTTTTTTTATTCCTCTGAAAGCCATTTTCCCAGTTTCCTTAATAAACTACAATCACCAAGATTAAGAGCATTATGTGGCTGGCATTGGACACAGAAACAGACCCTGAATTGTGATCGCTTTGGTGGATTCTGGCTGGAATAACTGAGTGAAAAGATCCCTTTTCCTGCACAGAGTGTGAGTGTGCAGAATTGATGTGCTCCTGCTTGGGATAACAGGCTGCCTGTGGCAGGAATTTTGTGCCCATGGAAGCTCAGGCACCTGCCCCAAGTGCTGAACTGCTGGCAGCATCAAAAGGTGCTGCTGGGGGCTTTGCAGGTTCATGGAAAGGAGATTCAAAGACTTTTCCCAATAATGGCTGAGCCTCCAAGGATCCAACATCTCATTTATCAAGGGGATAAATACGCTGGAGTCCCTGTCTCAGTTCAGCATGCCCCAGATGTCGCTGGTGGCAACCACATCCTGGGTGTCCTTTCCTATGCAACACCACGTGGCTCTCAGCAGGAATTTGATGGAGGGATGGATGGAGGGATGGGCAAAGGACTCAAGTCATCACCTGGATGGATGACAGAGAGGAGCACACTGTCCTCATGAGGAGCATGGGAGTGTCACTCCAGAGCTGGGTTTGAGGACATGGAGCCCGTGACTCCCCTGAAAGGATCCATCCTGACACATGGAGGCAAGAGGAAGAGCTGCTCCATGGGAAGAGCTTCTCCATTGGCATCACTGGCAAATGCACTTGTGGTTCCAGGAGCTTCCTGCTGCTCTTGCTCCAGCTGCCCTTGTGTTCTTGTCTGGAGAAATCTCGGCAACACCAAATCCCTCCCAGACCTCGCAGGGATGGCCGAGTGCCACCAGAGGAGAACAAACGCTGACCCATCCCAGGGAGGCTCTTTGGAGCCATATGAGCTGCAGCACTTGGAGCTGCCAGTGCCGCCCTTCCTTCCTTTGTGTTTCACTGACTGTGGCCACCCTGTCCCTGTGCCCCGAGCCCGGGTGGCACCTTGAACCCTCTGATCCGTGCCATGAGCTCAGGCAGTGCCATGGGGACACCCAGCAATGCCCAGTTGGCTTTGGGACAGCACTGGGTGCCTCAGCTGGAGAATTTCTGGCAGATCTGGGGGGAGGTCTGATCCTCAGTGGGCTGCAGAGCTGGGGAGTGCCACGAAGGCTCCACGCACGTCCCTCCCGTGGGAGGAAGAAGCTCCTCTGCCGGGTACACATAAGATCTTCCCAGCAGGGAAGACAGCAGTTATTCAAGGAGGAAGTCTTTGAAACTGTACTGTGCTGCAAGTAGCTCAGACATCCTCAGTGACCCCAGGATGAGTAAAAAAGGACCTTTTTTTTTCTAGACTAGGTTGAAGGATATGTGGTATTTCCTAAAATCCTCCTACTTGTGTGGCCATGTAGCTTTGCTTCCAAGCTGCCAGGCACGTTAGCAGCTCAGCACATCCTTTGGAGGACAGAAAGCGCTGTTAACCACGGTGGATCTTTCCCCCACAGGTGCTCAGTGGAGACCTGGGTAATGCCAAAAATTTGCCAACATCCATTCTTAATCAGGCACCCACAGCGGGCTTTACAAAAACATCCAAATCTGCCCTAAAAATTGTTCCAAGGGAAGTCTTCTCCTGTCACATCTGCAGCTTGATGGTGGGATTGCAGCCAGTGTGGGAGGATGAGGAGCCCTCACCCCTTTTCTGGCTGTGACCCTGAGGCATTCAGCACCAAACCAGATCCTGTTGGGCTCAGGAGAGCATCCCAGAGATGGATGTGCAGCATCAGCTACACCCTGGTGGGCTCAGGAGAGCATCCTGCAGACAGACACGCTGCTTTTCCCACGGCGGCTTCCCTGCAACGCTCCACCAGCGTGAGAGCTGCGAGGGAGGCAGGACTTAATTAGAGGAATCTGGAGAAAGGCAGATTTTGTCATGTAAATGATTCCTGTCATAGGACACGTTCTAAATTTGGATTCTGAAGCTGGGGCTGAGCAGAACAATCTCTGCCATAGCGTGGCAGCTGTCAAAGGTAGGGAGAAGCATTGAATGCCTACAGGAGTGATGGCTGGTGCCTTTTATTTCACTGCAGGGTGCTTTCAACCTCTGAGCACATCAAGTGATTTCATATTGCTGGACAGGAACGATCCTGTGAGACAGCTTCGATCATCCCCACTCCTTTTAACTAAGGTAGCCAAACCCCCAAGTCCATGTGGGCAATAAAAGGAGTTGTTATCGCAGACATGATTTGATCCTGGATTTCCAAACCCCCGGGCCTGTGCTGAGGCTGTCAGCCAATATCACAGCCTGTTTCTGTTTAATATTTTCTTTCTCCATTGCTCAGCCCCGCACAGCATCACGACGGGAGGCAGCGCTTTCTGCTCAGCTCCACCTGCTAATGGTGCCTCTCACTGTGTTTTTCTTCTGATGCTGCACCACAAGGTACTTATTCCCTTAAAATAACAACATTTAAATAAATTTGAAAACTCCCCAAAGTAGGTATGGTAGCAGCAGATAAGGTTCCTGAAAAGGATGTGCTTTAAGTGTGGATTCTCTTGTGCCTCGTGGGGTTGAGGCTCACCTTGCTTGCAGGCAAAGGTCTTACAAGAGCTCATTTCTCTCTGGATTCCCAGAGGAGTTGCAGTCAGCCTGTAATCTTTCTTTTCCTTGCTGCTCCCCTTTGCTTGCTTTCATTAAACTTCCAAAAATGCTCAAAGAATCAAAGAATGGTTTGGGTTGGAAGAGACCTTAAAGACCATCCAGTTCCAGCTCCCTGCCATGGGCAGAGACACCTCCCACTAGACCAGGTTGCTCAGAGCTCCATCCAGCCTGACCTTGGACCTTTCCAGGCGTGGGGCAGCCACAGCTTCTCTGGGCAATTTTCACTTCTTCATCTATTAAATCCAGATGAAGACGCCCACTGAGTTCAACAGCTGTGAGAGCTGCTGGGGAGGCAGGTATGGAAGTGTGGCTGCAAATGAACGGTGCTCGGATGCATCAGCCTCGCTTCCTTGGGAGCCTGAGCTAACAGGGAACAGTAAAAATTCTCATTGGAAAACCGGCTGGAACAAATCCTCTTGAATGTATAATGTGGATAATGTTCCAGCGTCTGGGAGAAGCGCTAAGAGAACCAGAGCAGAGCGCTAAGTGCATCATTCATAAGCACCAGCTTCTTTAACAAATGTGGCTCCTTATTATGCTCATGAATTATCCATGGAGGAATCGCAATTCCTGACGGTGCTCGGCGCTCGCAGTCGCTGGGTTCAACCGTGTGACTCTGCACGGACCAGGCACCTCCCTGGAGCTGATTCCATTTGGATGGGATCATTCTGCCTGGCCAGAAAGCATGGCTGCTCCTGACTGACTGATTATTTCACCAGCTTCAGCCTCGATGTAAATCTCTCAGCTGTGAATACTCCGTTGTAAATTTGACGTACGGTTTCTCTAAGCCGGTAAAACTTGACCTAGACTGGAAAAACTGTTATTGAACTAAAAGACCCCACCCACTCAAACACAAATCTAGCAAATCTCTTGGAATATGGAAGGGAATAGAAGCGAAACACTATTGGCAGCATTTGCTGAAGGCTCTGAGAGGCAAAATACTATTTGGCAGCATTTGCTGTAGGTTCTTCATCAGATTTCAGTTTTGCAATGCACGAAGCACATCCGTATCATATTAAATCAAACAGACCATCCTAATAAATCATTTTCAGGAATAAAGCCCTGGAGGAAGAGGTCCAAAAGTCAGACTGCTTGCTATGCCATCATGGACAGCAGCAATCTGCCCTCCTCCTGCCCTCTCCATCTGCAGGGAACGAGAAGCAGCAATTAGCCAGCTCAGGAACACGCTCACTGCTTGGGCTGAATGACACCCTGAGCCCAAAAAGTTCATGTGTGACCCTGTTTGGTGGCAAATCTGGCTTGGGTTCAGGCAGCCAGGGGTGAATTGAGCTCTAAGGTCAAGCTGAGTTTGCAAAGTGGAAAAACTCAGTGAGCAGCAGCCTGAAATCACACCCTGAGTGCCCCAACCCTGGAGCAGTAGCCCAACCGTGTGCCAGGCTCAGGACACCAGGTCCTGGGCTCTGGCCCATCTCCCACTCAGAGATGTGGTCCTGATTTTGGAGACCTGATCCTGAGCTTGGCTCAGCTCCAGGATGGAGGAAATGACTCAAGTGACTCCTTGGCAGCAGCGGTGAAGAAGAAATAATAAAGAAATCCTTGAAAATAAACATATACCATCATTAGTAAAGAACAGTGAAAAACCATCAGAGTTTTTATGTTTTTTTTTCCCAGGTTAACAACCAAACCCAGGAGGAAGCAGCACATTGTTCATATTGTTCCTGTACCTGGGGACTGTACGTATGGACCAGGATTGGGCTGTGCAAGGAGAACAAACCCAGAGTGAAGGACTCACCTCACCCCAGGCATGGCTTCCACCTCCTGTGTTTGGCAGCAGATGGACTCGGATTGAAGGACACATAAATGAATATGAGATCTCAGTGACAAAGCCATCTGTCTAGCCAAAGTCACCCACTTTTGTAGTCTGTGAGGCTTGGATCCACCCACTTGTGTTGTGGAGCCAGACTCTGAGCTCAGTAATTCTGCTTATGATAGAGTGTGGTGTCTTTATTACGGGGAGATGGATTGTACCCTAAGGGTTTGTATTTCTCTGCATTTAGTGCAAACACAGGTCAGGATTTAGTTCTTTTTTTGTCATCAATAATCAACACATCCCAGGCAGAAACTCAACAGTTCAGCTCTTTCCCCATTAGAGTTAACTTTCTTCGGTGTCTTGGTATTTAGGGCTTAAGTGATGGACAAGCAAAGAGGAACTTAAGGATACTCTCATGACTTGTGCCATTGACAAAAGGATTTGTGCTCAGAAGGATCAATCCTACCTTTTCTCACTCCCTGACATCTGACCACATCTTCTCCTAGACTAGGAAAAATCTTGTCACCAAAAGGGCTGTCAAGCACTGGCAGAGGCTGCCCAGGGCAGCGGTGGAGTTGCCATCCCTGAAGGGATTTAGAAGGTGTGTAGTTGTGGCACTTGGGGACATGGTTTAGTGGTGGCCTTGCAGTGCTGGTTGGACTTGATGGTCTGAGAGGTCTTTTCCAATCTAAATGATTCTATGGTTCTGTACTCAAAGGGCTCTGTAGGAGCACAGTTAAATAAAACCTTTGATATTTTGATGCCATGATCTGTTCCAGCTGGAAGAGAGGTGAAGTTCCCTGCCATGCCACAAGTTTGCTTTTCAATTTTGTGTGCCTGGATGTGAAGAACTGACTGCTCACCCAGCCATTCATCCCAGTTCAGTGTTTCCTTTGAGATCCTGCACACTGGGAACTGGCAGGGACATCTTGAATGCACTTGGGAGCACGGGGCTGAAGGGATTAGACACCTTTTGGGGCATTGGAAAGAAGCCACCCAAGAACTCTCTTTGTCTTTGGATTAGGCTGGCTTTGTGAGGTTTTTGTGTCTGCATTGGCCCCACAAGCTCCCTGTGGACCAAACCCAGAGCCCCTGGTGTGGGGCTGGCTCCCTTCCTTCCTCCCCACCCCTGCTGATCACAAGGACCTGCCTGACAAAAGGAAGCTGCAACATCTTCATCTCCATGAATCACTATTTTCTGCTTAATAAATAGTCCAGTGGGTGATAAACCAAACCACTTCTGCTGCTTTGTCCCACTGGATGGAGGGGGCTCCGTGTGCCGAGGGATCTTGAGGCTTGGTAGGATTTTGCTTTCACATTATTAATTTAAAATGTCACGGCCACTTTGAATTTTGCTGCTTGACATCAGCAGGAGCCATCCTACCATCCACATGGGACAGGACAGGGAACAAGGAGCTGGGGCCAGCCCTGGCAGAGCCTCAGCCTGCGAGGGATTTGCAGAAGCCACCGTGGAGCCTGTGCAGAGTCTCAGTGCTACAGGAAAGGCAGCAGCTCTGCTTCCAATGTGTTTCCTTTGCTGTCCTCCCACCCTCGCTCCTACGAGCTCCTCATCATCATTTTTACAGCACAGCTGACAATTCCCTCCCATATTTTCTGTCCCTGAGAACTCTCTGTTCAAAGCGCCGGCAGGAACTGCCAGGTATTTACACCGAGGGCTCACACAGGTTCTCCTTAAGAGCTTTTTCTCCACTATTTACCTGCTTTTTTCTTGTGCATTCTGCAAAGTATTCGAGGGGGCAAAGGCATATTCACCCTCTGGGCTCCTGGGCTTTTTATGGAAAGAGCATCAAAAGCTCCAAGCTTTCCAAGCTGTGCTGCAGAGCTTCTTGCGGAGTCATCGCTGTCCTCTGGCAGCGACCGCCTCGTTAAAATACAGGTTCCCATTATCTCTGGCTCGGCCGGGAGTGTTACAGGTGCCTTGCTGGTCCTGCACGTGTTTCTCCTGCAAATGCATCACTTTCCTCTGGTCAGGCTGATTTTTCCAACCCTTCCCACAGCCACTCATTGATTCTTTTGAGCAAATTGCAAGGCAAACAAAGAAAGAGAAACAAACCAAACCACAACCCCCAAACACAACCCAAAACACAAAACAAACACCCCAAGCCTCATCAACCTGTGTTGTTTAAAGCTGGAGAATATATTAAAAATTTCCATCATGGAAATTTCCTAGCTCAGCATGGAGATTTCCCAGTATATTAGACTCTTCTGTTTTTCAGGGCTGCAAGCAAAGAATGGAAATTTCCAATTACTGCATCAAAGGCTGCTGCTCTCCTGACAGTCTGCTTAGCAGGGGTCATCTGCTCCTGTAGGACATTAAATAATTTAAGGGAGGGACAGGGAGGATTTGCTCAGCTGCACCGTTTCCTGCACGAGGCACGAGCATTTCCTCTGCTGCTTGGTGGAAGGGAAGGATCTCGGCAGCTGAGAAGGACCTCAGGGTCAGGATTTTGGGAAATGCTTCTCCCTCATGCTGGCAGACCTGGTGTGCAGAGCTGGGACCAGGGGAGTCTGGTCACCTTTGCCTTGACTGGAGCTGTCCAGCCCATAACCTGTTGCACAGCTGAATTCCCACCACTGGGATGCACAGACAGAAAACTTCTTTCTACCAATGGATCATCTTTTTTTTTTTTTTTCCTTCCCCTCTCAGGGCACTGGACTGGGAGGAGAGGGGAGGAGGGATTTGGTGCCAAATCAAGAAGGGATCATACAAACCCCCCCAACTTTGCAGCTGTGCCCCACCAGCACAGGTTGCAAAAAAAACCCTCACTGGTTGCTCCCAGCCAGGGTGTGGATGGAGGGAGTCAGAAAGGCAGGAGAACCAGCCCCTGCTTTCTTCTCCCGCTCCACCACGGGACCAGCAAAGCCCACCAAGCCCTGGCGAGGTGTTTGGCAAAGGGAGGTGATGCACTGTGGGGTTTAATCAGTTTGTGCTCGTGGATGGTGTTGGAGCTCCCACCTGCAGGTCCTGTACAAAAGTGCCAAGCAAAGCCATTACACTGGGATTTTCCTTAACAAGTCTGGGTGCTGTAACTCGAGAAACGCTCGGGATGATGCCATTAACAGTAACCAGCTCATCTCCTTTGGCAAAAGCAGCGGAGAAGGAGGAAAGGGAGGGAGGGAGGGAGGGAGGGAGGAGAAATGAATATATATGAGTCCTGGGAGAATTGGGATTTGAACTTGGTGTCTGATTTTTCACAGGCTGTGTCTTATCTGTCTTTGTAAATCTGGCTCCGGGGCATTTAAAGGAGCACTTTTGTACTAATGCCTCTTCTGAACTCTGGTAGTTACAGTGTGGTTTTTGTAGGTCCCAGCTCATTACAGAGGCAATCATGTGAGCCAGTTGATTTAAAAGGGAAACTAGATCTGAATGTTCTCCAAGCCCAGAACACCTTTTACGAGCATGAGTCTGCAGTAGTAACTGCCTGTACTTCTGCAACCTCTCACATCCAAAAAATTCAGGACCCTTTATAAAGCAGAGTTGATGTTGCTTCCCTTACAGTGACAGAGAAAGGGAGAGAAAAAGGGGCTCATCTTAATGTTTATTTTTGATTTAGTGGTAAAACATTATTAGAAACTTGGTCTTGTTGGCTCATAAACCTTCTCCACCCTCTCAGTTTTAAAATCAAGTCAGGCTGATCATAGTTAAGCTCAAGAGCAGGTATTTGTAGCATCTGAGAATCAACATGGGTCACAGAGTTGAAGAATGAAGTCAAATGAACTTTTCTATGAGTTCATCTTTGTACTACATTACAGAAAATACAGCTGTTGTCAAGAGGAACGTCAGCATGAGTCAGGTGTAAGACAAGTATCCTGCAGCCAGCAGAAGAAAACATCACCAAGCCTTCTCAAAATTAAAGGAGATCATTTCTGACACAAATGGTCTTGCATCAAATGTGAGCCAACTGGTTCAAGCCTCATTATGACAGATAAAATTATGTTTATCACTGGGCTGGAAGCTGGTGGCTGTTCACAGCCTCGTGAGCATCACCTGCAACAGCATTTGGTACAAACTAAGAGAGAACAGACCCAAAGAGAGACAGAGCAGCTGGTGGCACAGTAGGTTTCCCAAAGCTGTGGAGAGAAATGGGATTAAACACTGAGAAGGAGCCCCCTGAGTGGAAAAGGCAAGGTTGAGAGGAAGAGATTTTTTAGGATGTCCAAAAAACTCAAGTGTTCAGCATGGTGCTCATCTTCGGTGAGCAGCAAGATGAAAGCAGCAAGAAGAATAAAAAGCAGAATATAATCAACAAAAAGCAGGAAGAAGGGGATATAGACACTGGATAGAAACTGTCCTGCAGCAATTAATTAGGGGAACTGTAACTGTGAGAGGCAACACAGGAATGGTTGGGCTGAGGGAAACAAGGAAGATCAGGAGAATACTTAAGGTGAAGGAAGAGCAAGGAGAGTGTTTGCAGTGGAGATGTTAAATCACTGCCAAAAGGGAAGAGGGCTACCAGGCACCAGTGCCTGCTGCTGCCTCAGCCTGCTCTGCCTTTCTAAGCAGCTGATGGAGAGAGACACCTCTCCTGGAGAGTGATTCAGTCGCTCCAGAGATGGGTGGGATGAGTTGCTTTCTAAAACTGCTTCCCTCCATTGACTAGAGAGGGGGAGGCCAGACTTGGCTCACACCGAACACCTGACGTTCTGGAAGCTAAAATTAGGTGAGAGGAGTCTCATCTGTTGGTGGAACCAAGGAGGTTATTGGGTACCTACTACAGACAAATATTTTTAGATTATCCATCGAGGACATTTGCATCAAGAGGTCCTCAAGAGCTGCCTCCATAGGCCTCTGGATTGCTCTTGTTAATATTTTTGCAAGCCTTGGCATATGGAGGAGCTCCTGAAGGCCAGGAGAAGGATAATCATAGAATTATCAAATCCTAGAACGGTTTGGGTTGGAAGGGACCTTATAGACCCTCTATTCCAACCCCTCTGCCATGGGCAGGGACACCTTCCACTGGGCCAGGCTGCTCCAAGCCCCATCCAGTGCTGACTGATGACAAGGCAAACAGGACAGCACAAGGAATTACAAGAATGACAGCAGTCTCATGCAAAACAGTGGACATACAATTCAGTCCACATCAAATTACAATAATATAATCAGCATCAATCAAGTCGGTTTTGATAAAAACCCAGCATTTTCAAATGAGTTTGGCTTGTCGTTCTTGAGTGAAATTACAGGTTTGTTTGATAGAGGCAATGATGACAGTACAAAATGCTCAGACCTTTGTCCTTGCACCCCACACTCCACACTCACTCGCTGGGGATTTATTTCCATTAAAAAACTGGCACTAAAAATTATCACAAATTATTATTTGCAAAATGGATTGAAAAGTGTCTGCCTGGCAGACCTCAAATTCCAACTTCGGCTGGGAATTAGCACCAAATGCAATTTGGAAGGTGAGGTGTAACAGGGAGGAGGAGTCTGGCGGTAAACACCAAGTCATTGCTGCTGATCTTCCTCCTCCTGATCACACCTGGTGGGATGAATACTCTGACTTGGGCTCCCCAACCAAACTCTGCTTATTTAAATACCTGCTAATGGCAAATTCTCCACCAGGGGAGAAGGATGGCCTGTCATCCCTGTCTGCTGAAGGATTGTACTCTGAAATATTAACTGTGGGAATCATTCAGGAGACAAGGAACTCACTATGGTCTCCCAGGGTGAGACTGCTTGAAATGGTTGATGAAAACCCTTTGTGAGAAGCCCATTCTCCTTTCTGTGCTTGATGGGGAGTTCTGTCCTTCTCGTGGTTGTGAGAGGGTGATGGAAAAGGGGTAAAAGGATCAGGAGAGAAATATCACATCTAGAGAAAGAAACGGAGCTGGGGAAGGAGCTGGAGCACCAGGAGAGGCTGAGGGAGCTGGGAAAGGGGCTCAGCCTGGAGGAAAGGAGGCTTAGGGGGGACCTTGTGGCTCTGCACAAGTCCCTGACAGGAGGGGGCAGCCAGGTGGGGATCGAGCTCTGCTCCCAGGGAACCAGCAATAGCAACCTCAAGTTGCACCAGAGGATGTTTAGGTTGCATATTAGGGAAAATTTCTTCACTGAAAATACTGTCAAGCACTGGCACAGGGTTCCCAAGGAAGTGGTGTAGTCCCCATCCCTGGAAGTGTTTGAAAGGCAAGTGGATATATCAGCTGGGGATGTGGTTTAGCAGGGAATTTGGCAGTGCTGGGTTAATGGTTGTATCTCATGATCTTAGAGGGCTTTTCCAGCTGTAATGATTCCATGATTCTGTGATCAATGCTTTGGGGACTGCAGGCAAAGCTTTGGAGGGAGTGGTCAGGAAGTTCTGGCTTTTAGCTGTTGATAAGCTGGGCAGAAGTTTGCCCTTTCACAGGATGTGGGACAGTAGTAGCTCTCATGGGCTCTTTAAATATCAAACAGTCACAGCAAGACACAACAACTACAAGTGGAAGCCAGACAAGCTCAGAGAAGAGCTTCAAGACCAGACCTACCAGTGGAATGAGTGGTGAAGTGAGTGGTGGCTCCTTCCCCATGTGATGCTTTACTGGGCTGGAGCACGTGGGCATGTCCAGGGACCCCCATGCTGGGCAAACCAGGGACATGCATGAGCTCATCACCTCAGAAAGGCCCAGGCAGATGATCTCACACACCACTCACGACTCTGATTTGAACTCCCCACATCTCCCTGGGCCGGGGCACTTGCCAAGTCCATCTCCCCTCGAAGGGGAGCTCTGCGTCAGAAGGAGCCCTGCAGAGCCAGCAGTGCCTCCTCTGAGCCAACTGTGCACCACTCACTGTTGGGATTTGCTCCAGCACTCTGGGTTTTTATCACGTCCCTGCTGCCGGTCACACGGCGGTGACAAGGCCCTGACTCACGATGGGATGTGCCCTGTGTGCCTGACTCCATCTGCCTCCCTGACCCACTGCCTGTGTGCCTAATGACTGCTGGGTGCTTTCAGGGTTTGCATGTTTTCCTTGCACCAGCTTGGATGACTTCAGCTACAATATTTCCCTGAATCCCGACAGCTGCTTTTGCTGCAGACACTTCAGCACCGGCAGCTGTTTGGCAGTGTTTTGTGCTGCTGCAGTTGGGATGGAGGACAAGGACTGCACCAGCAGTGAATTTTGGGGTTTGCAGCAGTGGCTGGGGTGGTGACACCCCGGTGGTGCTGCTGGCACTGGTCTCGTTGCCAGCCAGATGATTCCCCGTGACTGCTCAGCTCAGCAGGGATGAGCCGTGCCACCCACGGCCTGAGCACAGCCTGGGGAGGGAGGATGATCTGCCTCAAAAAACACCTTCTCTCCCTGGAGTCTCCCACCACGTGGAGAAACAGACAACTGGAAGACAGTGGCTTCAGCAGGTGCATCTTACAAATTGAGATTTGGCCTCCTCACAGCTTGGGAAGGGGACTTGCAAGGAAAAGGCAGGTGCTCAGAAAATGCTGTGTGTGAACTCACAGGTGATGCTCCTTGCCTGTGTGAGGGGGGTCTCATGGAGCAGAGGATGGAGATGGCATGAGGTGCCCTGGCCGTGTGACAAAACCCCCTCCATTCTGTGTCCAACCTGCTGGGTGATGCCAAATCTGTGCTCTCATCCCCCTGCACCTGCCTCAGTTTCCCTGTTTATAAAACCCAACTCCACACCCCAGCAATACAATGATCCCCAGCTGCAACCTAAATATGAGATGGGAAAGAAATACCCTGGCCAGGACTGCAGAGGGTCTTACAAATCATCTTCTTGGGTGAACCTGGTTATTTTCTTTAAAAATCCTTCCCTGTGAGGGTGGTGAGGCCCTGGCACAGGGTGCCCAGAGAAGCTGAGGCTGCCCCTGGATCCCTGGAAGTGTCCAAGGCCAGGCTGGATGGGGCTTGAAGCACCCTGGGATAGAGGAAGGTCCCTGCCCATGGCAGGGGGTTGGAACTGGATGACCTCTAAGGTCCCTTCCAGCCCAAACCATTCTGAGATTGTTTTTCAGGCATCCTTTGGATACTTGGCCACCCAGGTGGAATTTCTCCTCATCCTCCACAGTGAAGGTAAGGGAATTTCCCCCCTGCCCCATTCAGAGAGGTTTTGTCTTGTCTCATTGGAGGCACCACCCAGCACCGTGGAGGGTGCACCAATTTAATCTCATAATTAACCCCTGTAAATAATGAAAAGATTGCTGAATAATTCAGTCTAACTTTTCACATTGAAAGGACAGTGTTTTATGGGCTGTAACACATTTTCCAGATGGGCCCTACTGCTCTCACACCACTCTGGACTTCCAGGGACTAATATAATAAATAATATATAATATAGGATGCCTTTGTGCCAGCCAGTTATACTTTTAAAACAGAGTCAGAGATGTGCCACATGAGATGGCAAAAATTAGTCCAGTAGCCCAAAAAAACGCATTGCCAAGGCTTTTTTCATGGGATGCCCAAGCAATGATGCAATCTGATGCTTCCTGCAGCTTCACTATATCATGCAGAGACAGCAAGAGAAGTGTGCAGAAAGTATCCAAAAGTCCTGGGCTGAAATCCCAGAAAATCTGGTGGCAGGATTTCCATCCATTTCAGTAGAGCCAGGACATCTCCCCTGAGAATCCCTGCTGGCTCTGCTGGGCTCTGTGTCCATCTCCAACTTTTTTTTTTGCTCTTATCAATAAAAAGGACACAGGAGCCCGTTTTACACATAGGGCTGTTGGGCAATTTAACTCGCCCAGTTTTGCATGGTGGGTGGGAATTACCTTTCAGAAGGGTCAAAATGACCCCATTATTGTGTCTATTGCCTGAATTTCTGCCCGTGCTGAAGGGTAGGAGCAGATTCATTCTCAGGCTGTGCTGTGCCTTCAGATGTGAAGTTTGTTGATGGAGTTCTGATCCCTCTCCCCATCCTCTCTGATCAAAGGCTTTAAATTGTGGCAAATTAATATCAATTATGGGATCAGAGGTGGGTTTTCCTGGTGTTACCTCTTTCCTGCCTGGAGCACAAGTGAAGTCCAGCCCAGTGGGATGCCTGGGCTGGGAGCTGGACCAACATTATCCCATTGCCATGCAGGAATTCATCTGTCCATCCATCCACTCCTCTGGACAGCTCATGGATTCTTCTGCTCTACATTTTCTGGTCCAAAAGTACAAGCTCCATGTGGTTTTTTTAGACACTTTCACCATGCAAGTCCCTATTGCTCTGTGTTCCTCCTGGATCTTGAGTTTATATCCTTTCAAAAAAGCAACAAAACCAGAGCTCAGATTGTGCTGGGAGCAGGAGGGTTTCTCTGGGAAAGCTTCACAGATCTGCACTGCCAATGGACTGGACAAACTCTCTTGGAAAGAACCATTTCCAGATGGTTCCGTTCTGCAGTGAAACTCGTGGTGGTTGAAAATCCCTGATTCTAATGACAGAATCATTAGGGTTGGAAAAAACCTCCAAGACATTTGGTCCAACCTTTGACTGAAAGGATCAAAGCATGGTGGGGTGTCCTGCACCTTCTCCACTGGATGAGTAAGGGTGAGCCAGTTCCTGGTCAGTGTGTCATGCCCACGTCTTCCTGAAAAGGCAGGAGATATTTGTGTTTAAAGACTGAAATTTCTTTTCCTAAGCAAAAGAGAACTCCTGACACAGCATTCCTGCGATCCCAAGACAACGGGAGAGTGCTTGAAGTTCAAAGTGGCAGGAGTGGGGGAGACACTTTTGCCACTGGATGTGTCACTGGGTGGTCAAAGCCAAGAAGAAGGTGACATCACAGGTGCATCACCCTGCAGATACAAGTCACGGGTAGGAGGGGAAACCAAGGGATGAGTCAGAGCCAGCTGCTGGGAAGGAGACAACACTGGTGTGCTTTGTGCTGGGTCTACATCCCCTTTGCTGCCTCAGGATTGCCTTGCTCAGGTTTATAGCTCAGTGTAATCACCCAGAGAAGTCCTGGAGGATGGACTCGAGTACTTGGAGTAGGAGGCTGCCATCCAGCCCTGGTGGGATCTGTCCCAGCCTTACCTCTGCTATCCTGTGTGTCCTCCAGACTCCCAGAGCCAATCCTCTGAGAGCTTCAACATCCCAGGTGAAACAGGTGGTTTTATCCATTCTCACACTGCGAGCCCACGAGACTCACGAGGGATCTGCACACAGCAGGAGAGCTCGCCAGAAGAACCACTGCAGCTAATTCCTGGAGAACATTTCCAAGGCTTCCTTACTTCCCACGGGCCAGGCTGGGAAGAGCTCAGGTGAGTTGCTGCAGCTCTGTCCCATCAGCTTTTTCATGTGGTGATTCAGGTCCCTTGTGTGGCTTAATCCCAACCGCTCCGTCCTTGTGCAGCACGGGGGCAAATGCTGCCAGGATTTTGTGAGTTTTGAATATTCCTGACTAGCAGGAAGCCAAGGTTTGAGTTGTTCAGCGCTCAGGAGTGTTAGAGGAGCCCTAAATGGCCGAATTGTTACTTGTGCTGAAAGAAGCAGGCATGGTGTTTCCAATTATTCTTCATTTCAGACAACAGCGAGCTGTTTTGGTTTATTGGAGCAGTAGCTGGGTAGAGGAACAATATTGAGTAAACGGTGCTGAAAAAGGCTCAGTGTGAGGCAACAAATTTTTCTGACATAGACCCAACCTTACTTTGGAATATTGCTGGCAAGTCAATAATAGGTACGGCAGAAATCAATCGGGAATAATGTTGCAAATGAGGCAGGGAGCACAAAAAGTTCTTTCAGCGCTGTAAATAAATCCCTGTTTGTTCAAACAAGTAGCATTTATGACATGATATGGAGCTTCCAAAAGCAGAGATTTGGGCAAACAGGGGAAGATGTTGAGTTTATTAAGCAGACCAGAAATAGGCATCCTCTTTCTTTTCCTCCTAACAGCGTAGACATGAAATATTAGAAACAAAATGCAAGCAAAGGGTTCTGGAGCTAAAACATCTTACAGAGAGATGCAGCTGGGGGGAGGCAATCTCCTGCTACAGACGATGCTCTCTGGGGCATAAAATTATTTTTAGGTTACAAACCTACGTTACGATCCTATAGAATTTAGCAGGAAATTATACCTTTCTGTTGAGCTCTTAGCTGATATTAAATCAGTGCAATAGAATTTTAGAGGTTATTAAAAACCCTGTAAAAATTAAATTATTCTCTGTTTAACTCTGCAGATTTTTAAAATAACTTCCATAAAACTGAGTTACATTTCTATTGACTCCCACTGCTTTCTTTCCTTACCCGGTTCTACAAGATTTTTTCCCCATAAAGCTGTATTACGTAACATTAAAATTGCAGTTGATTTTCATTTGCAAGTGGACTGTCTTTCAGCTATTTTAGTATTTATTAAAATGTACAACTTGATAGTACTAAAAAATCGGTAGCACGGCAGAAGAATCACATTAAATATTCACAGACACATATGGAAAGTAAAGTATGTTAAAATCACTTGAAATATATTGGAAATTGTGGGCTTTAAGCCTTGGAAGGTCTGGTATCACCTGGATAATGAAAAGACTAAGGGAGAATCAAACTGCAAACAAGAAAGAGCATTAGAAAAAATAGGATTTTTAAAATGTATGATAGAGAGTAAGGAAACCTGGAAGGAAACTGGCAATCTTTCAGTCCATCAGAGAGTAAAAGGGGCAATTAGGATGTTGCAGAGAAGAGAAATTATTTCTTTGTGTCTGTTTCCAATCCAGAGGTTGTCAGTGAAATACTTGTTCTGTGCTTTCTCATTTCTTGTAATAAATCTGGGAATATTGTCAAAGAATTAGGCTAAACCCGTACTTAAACATTTTGCTGGAATAACTGCGTCAGCAGAAGCTCGTGTGCTTTTTATATTATAGCAGCAAGAAGTCAGCATAATGCAAAAGACAGCTTATTCTGCTGGAGGGAGCCTGTTTACCCAAAATTAACGAAAACTGAAGTGTCAACACAAGATAAGTGTGTGTAATATCCCCACTGAGGCTGCACAGCCCCAAGACTTCCAGAATGGGTCAGGAAATACCTGCAGGGTTGAGTAGCTCCTTCCCCATGGAAATGTCCAAGGCCAGGATGGACACGGCTTGGAGCAGCCTAGGACAGTGGAAGGTGTCCCTGCCCATGGCAGTGGGTGGGACTGGATGATCTTGAAGGTCCCTTCCCACCCAAACCATTCTGGGATTCTGTGATTGGTGGCTTAAAGACCAGGAACCAGCCTGGGAGTCACAGCAAGAGCCAGGCAGGAGATCCTGGGAAGGGTCCCATGGGTGCTGCCTTAGGGGGCTTCCTGTGGTAGCCCTGGTCCTCTTGGTCCAGGGCTTGTGGTACAGACCTGGTGCTCTCCTGGGTGCTTGGCTGTCCTTGAGGACAGGCTGGTGCACACTTGTTTCTTTCTTGGACACAGGTTTAGGACATGGCCATAGAATCACAGAATCACTAAGGTTGGAAAATGCCTCTAAGGTCATCCAGTCTAACCATTAACCAAACACTGCCAAACCCATCACTAATCCATGTCTCCAGCTGCCACATGCACACCAAGGATGTCTTTTAAACCTCTTCAGGGATGGTGACTTCACCACTTCACTGAGCAGATTGTTCCAAAGCTTGACCACCCTTTCCATGAACAAATTTTTCCAAATATTCAACCTAAACTTCCCCTAGTTCAACTTGACGCCATTTCCTCTTGTCCTGTCCCTGTTCCCTGGAAGCAGAGCCTGACCCCCCCATGTTTGCCCCCTCCTGTCAGGGAGTTGTGCAGAGGCACAAAGTCCCCTCTGAGCCTCCTTTTCTCCTGGCTGAGCCCCTTTCCCAGCTCCCTCAGCCACTTCTGGGGCTCCAGACCCTTCTCCAGCTCCATTGCCCTGCTCTGGACACAAAGCAGGTCAAGGCTCAGGAACCAGGGAGCTGATTTCTCAGTATGGGCACCTAATGTCCCTTTTAGGTACCAGAGCATCCCAGGCAGAGCCTCATCCCATCCATGGATGGAGAGATACAGGGATCAGTTTTGAACATATGCCTGTAATGCCTTTTCCTGGTCCTTAGAGGACATTTTTAGATGTTCTCATGTGAACCACATCAACAATCCTCAAGGAAGAGCAGGCAAGAACCCAGGACTGTGTCCCAGCCTTGGTTTATATGTGCTGGCTGTGCTGCCAAGCACTCTGCTTTGGGACAACCCCAACTACTGAGAATTTCCTAGCACCTCTCTCTGAGGTGTTCATCTAGAGAAATCATGTGAGGGCAGAAAAAGGGAATCTGGAAAAAGAGGATTAATTGAAGAGCAAGAGGTTTTTAAGACTATTTCATGCCCTTCCCCATATTTTGGGGGAAATTAGCTATGAAGTATTAAGCTATTAGGAAATACATGTGTTAATTGCATTAAAAGCCAGTGACAAATCAAAAGCCTGGAGCACACCTGATAATGGTGTACTTTGCTATGGAAGAGCAGAGGAGACACAGCCACACTGGCTGTGTTCCCTGGCCCTGAGTCCTACTGGCAGCACCTGGCCACCAGGATAACCTGTTTCAACCCCAAAAACAGGGACTTCATAGTCCATCCACCCAGCAGAAGAGCTCAGACTCGTGTCCTGACATGATCTGGGAGAGCATTCATTAGCCTTGGCCAAAACTAGACCAGGGACCACACTAAAAATTCAACAACGTGGGCAACACTGCCGCTGTGCCCTGATCCCACTGGTGCAGATGTCACTGTGGGATCAGACCAAGCTCCAAGCAGTCCCACAGACACCCTCCTGCGATGCCCCCACACCCATGGGGCTGTTTGCAATAAGCAAGTCTCCACCCAGGAGGAATTTGTGACTGTGGGATCTGTCTCATGTCCGGCAGCATTGCGCAAAAACAGGAAAGCCGTGCAGTCACCGTGGCTAAAAGTAAATTCATGATTAGCTAATATGTTTTGCTCTAATAGTAACACAGTGATGTCTGGTGCTAGCTCAATAGCCAAAAATGACTGGTGATAGTTACACCCTGTGCTTTGCACAGAACAATAAATAAATGATCCAACAAAAATGCCTTGCTCGGCTTATCCCATTTTCTCACTAAGGTGCAGGCAGGAGTGCCAGTCCCAAGCTCCTAGAGCCAGGAGTTGTCATGTTTTAGGCTGAGACTTCCAGCATCCTCCATTTATCACTGTCCTTGGTGGTTTTCAAAAATCTCAGCTATGAAGCAACTATCCAAGTGAATGTGACAGAAATAGTTGTGCTGGTAAAGGCTCAGTTTGTGCCCTGCCTGGTCACTGTCTAAGGCCAAAGAGCTGCAGAAATGCAGGGGAGACTTGTCCCAGGTGCATCAAAGGCCACAGCACCTGTTGGGGACAGCCTGTGATCCCCAGCACTGCTGTTGAGTGGCCTGGTGAGGATAGAGATGTGGCCTTCCTTCAAGGAGCACCATGTATGTCCATCAAGAGCAGCGTGATGGGACCCCACTTCTCTCCACAAAGCAGAGTTTGTAACAGGTTGGGGCTGCCCCATCCCTGGAAATGTCCTAGGCCGGGCTGGACAGGGCTTGGAGCAACCTGGGATAGTGGAAGGTGTCCCTGCCCATGGCAGGGGGTTGGAACTGGAGGATTTTTTTACAGTTCCTTCCAATCCAAACTATTCTATAAAAGAGCAGCAAAAACCTGCTAAACGTTTTCCCCTTTGATTTCCAGCTACAGAACACTTCCCAAAGGAGCCAGGCAGGACCTGGCCCAGAATGAATGATGTGGCTTTTGGCTTGCGTTTTTCACCTGTGGCTCTCAAAGCATTTGGCAAGGGGCTCCCCTCACTTTCCTGTAATTGCAATAATCTCAGCAATGCACATAATGATTCAGAGGTTTTATCATTACATACCTTTGTGCAAAGGACGTGGCACAAACCCGCCTATCTGCAGCTCAAAATAATTTCCCCTCGTTAAGGTTGCAGTCATGAGTTAATTGCAGGAAAGAAAATGCAGAAGACTCCAGACGCAATCCCAAGAAATTGTTGCTGTCATTCATCCAGCTGGTCAAAATGTGACGATCAGGATCAGTTACTCAGCAACTGACCTGGCATTGGGCTCCTTTGATTTAAGGTCCCGTAGACTCAGTTGAACTTGCAGGCAGAAACAAGTTCTTCTAAGGACAGATAGTCCCCTCTTGGAAACCTAGTACTTCTTGTGAATCCTGGAATTCCTTTGAATTTTATTTGAATTTGAAGGGTGGAGTTTTTTTCCACAAGAGAGCTGACTGTTTGTGAATCAGACTTCTGAAAAAAAAATTAATTTGGTGATAATTTAAGAATTAGCTAATGCACAGGACGATCTTTTGGCTGCAGTGTGATGCAAGCTTGACGTTTTCAGGTTATAAACCTCAAGCAAGTAAAAAGAGAGAAGGATGACTTCGGAAAAGTTTCATTGGGCTGTAAGTCAGAGGCTGTTCCACAACATTTTATCTCTGAAATGTCATGCTGTACTGGCCTCAAAGCAAGAAGAACAGACGGTTCATCTAATACAATTATTTTAGGATCCTTTCATCATAAACAGTGTGCATGCCAAAATGAAAACGTATCATGGGAAAGCATTTCTCATTGAAGCCTGAATCTCCTCCCTAATGTTTATTCTATGTCATGGAGAACACTAGGGGCCAAATACACTCTGGGTTAAAAACACTGGCATCAGTTCTTGCAACACAAACCTGGCAGGGATTCAGGATGTGACAGCTGAAGGAGGCTGCAGCCTCCCTTGTACCAACAAAGCAGTTGGTGCCCAGTGCTGCCCAGTGAGGAAGGGGGAGGATGAAGAGAAATCTGGAGCATGCCATGGAGGTTTTCTCCCTTCTGGAGCTGCTGGCTGTCACCCTGGATCCCGACTGTGGTGTCCCAAGAGCCTGCAAGGTGCAGAGTAGTTGGGTAGCAGCAATATCCTCCTCCTGTCTTGATGCATGGTGGTGAATGTATCTCCTTGCAACAGCTCTTTGAATGCCATCCTGGGCAGCAAATCAATCTCTTCTTCATCTTCGAGAACATCCTGAAGTCTTTTTCTCAGGAGAAAAAAACCCCAAACTTTTGTTGTTGTTAGTTGAGTTGGGGGTACTGCAAAATTTTCTCAGCATGTTCCATTTAGTGGAGGATTTGGGCTGTTTCATTGCTCCCAGCACTCTGGGCTGTTATCTTTCTTCTTGCCAACACGATCCATGCATTTAACAACAGTGACACTGCACTTTGTTGTATTTAAATTCACCTTATTTCCTTGGCTTTCTCCTGCCACGAGTCTGGAACTTCCACGTCATCGTCAAGTTTATCAGTGATGATTATTATCATTTCCTCTGGGTCAATCCCAAAGACACCGAACAACCCAGGGTCCAAAATAAATAAATGGAAGGCTTCAATAGCTCTAGTCTAATTGAATTTCAAATTGCATTATAAGATCTCTTGCTGAAATAGTTTTTAATCCATTTAGTATCCCAGATTAGGTTTTGTACCGTTTTCCTTTAATTGGGACTGTGTTCAGGAACTGTTCAATAACTTGCAGAAATCTAAGTAATTTATAACAGGCTTATCTTTATTAACCAAACTTACATTCTCATTAAAAAAACATTCATTTGTTTGACATGACAGACTTTCCATAAAACTGCTCAGGCATACCAATCAGGTTAGCATCCTTTAATTCATTACTAATCACAGCCTATATCAGATTTTCTTTGATGCTGTTTGGGATCAGGTTTAAACCAATGAATTTGTAATTACCTGGGATTTTCCTATTATGCAGTCTTTGGATTCTGCACAGAGTATCTTTACAAATTTATGCAAAACAGAACCAACACGCTCGGGCAGCTTTGTAATTTTGTTGGCAATCAGCTGGAATGAGCAGGACAGCAACAGGACTGCCCCAGACCCACTCATACAGGATTTCAGCATCACAGAGATTTGGGGAGGGAAAGACCTTTAGGGATCTCCAGGCTCCCCTCTCACAGAATCCACCAGATTTCCCAGAGCCTTTCCGAGGGGAGTTTTGCAAGGATGGAGAACCCAGAAGTTCTCTGGACTCCTGTTCCAGTAGTTAACTACTTCAGTTGTATTTTCCCCCTCCTAATATCTTGTTTTAACATTCTTTTCTGCAGCTTGGGTTGATTTTCTCTCATCCTATCACTCTGTAGCTGCAAGAAAAATCAGGTGTTGTCTTTTCAATAATCTCATATAGGCAGTTAATGAAAGCAATAAGCCTTGTTATCTTTCTAACCTCTACTCTCCAGGGTCCCACCAAGTGTTCTCCATGGGGCCAGGGCTGGCTCCAGCGTGGAACAATGTCCAGCTTCACCAGCAGCCCCTCTGATGGGGGGCACAGACTGCTCAGATATTGAGAGCTGCCTGTTTAATGCCCTCTGACAAAACTGAAGTGGGCAGACACATTCACGCAGCTTAAATGGTACCTCACTCCTTGGACCTGCTCAGTGGAGAGAGCCCATGAGCCTGGAGAGCCTAAGGAAAGCCTTGAGCAAGAGTCATCTGTGTGCAGTTAATGAGAAGGAAGAGGCAGGTGGATGTACGTGGAACTGCAGGTCTCTGTGACCTTGCAGGTTTGTGTTCTTCCTTGTTTCGAGATGTAATCATTTTATGAGGAACAGTGACCCAGAGAGCTGGGGACTTAATTTAATACGTCTCATATAGGCCTGGATTTGTTGTCTGATTTATTAAAAGATAGGAGCACAATTTTTGGTGGGGAAAAAATAAAAAGCCATCTGTCTGCTGGACACTATAAAACTGAAAGGGTAAAGGGATGTTTCAGTGCAAGGTACACTCAGACCCCTTAATTGCCTTTCCTAAAAGCCTACTTGGTCTCACACTGGGCTGGAGAGTGGAGCCTCAGCAGGCAGGTGATCTCTGTAGTGCTTACAGGAGCATCATCTTCATCCACCACCCTGAAAAGGGTTTTAAAGGGTTTTAGAGCCTCCTAGTTCTAAATCCAGGCTCTGGGAAGAAGAGGGAAAGAGATGAGGGAACGGGAAATGTCCTCTTCCATCCTTCTGGATGGAGAAAAAGGACAGGGCAATGACTGGTGTATTGCGGAGGTGAGCATGGATTTAAGAGAGCAACTCATTATTAATTAGATCTGCAATAATAGACTAAAATGAATAATGGTTTCCTATCTGGCAAACGAGCCAAGGGTGCTCTGCAAAGAGGGACTGTACAAAAACAGCCTTGCAAGCCCAACAGGAGGGTGTGAAGCTTTGTTTGGAGGGAACAGAAGTGCAAATGATGGAGCAAAGTTCCTGTGGGTCAAGGACACAGGAGCTCTCTGGGACTGGGCTGACTAATGGGGAGGGGATTACTGAGGACAGGAAGGTGGAGGTTAATTAGATTGGAAGAGATAACAAAATGATGGAACATCTTCCTCCAACGAAAGGAAAGAGTGAGGGAAGCAGAAAAAGGAGGATGGACATCCAGCTGTACAAAGATGAGAAACAAGACTAGGAAAATGATGTCTGTAAAGGAATTGTGGGACTATAGAGGACTAAAATGAGAAAGACCAGGGGCAAAATGAGTTTCAATTAGGAAGGGATATAGAGGGTGATATAAGGATGCTCTGCAAAGGTATTGAAATAGGAGGAAGATAATGGAAATTATACATAACTGAATTAATGGAAAATGAGAGAACAGAAATAACAACAGAGAAAACACTGGACCATTCATTAGTTTTTATGCTTTAGCCATGGAGGGAAATAGAATATTTTTAAAAAATATTATGAACTGGTATTTATCAGGATCACTTTTACTGCAGAGGGTAAGACAATCCAAACTAGCAAATAAACACAGCTAAAATCATTCAGAGAAGTCAGGCAAATTCAAGTGAGCAGGACTGGATGAAGTTCCCCCTAGAGCACTTCAGGCAGTGGCCGGAGCAATCTGACTCATTAGTAATTATCTGGGAGAGCTCATGGAGAAGGGAGGAGAGCCCAGAGGAGGGGAGAAGGGCAAGCACAATGCCTGTCTTTAAAAAAATTGGAAGAAGGACTTGGGGAATTACACAGAAGCCAGTTCAGCATGTAATGCAAAAACTGTAATACCATAAACTGTGCAGTGATCTCTTTGTATTTGACTGACAATAGAAAAACATACAGTCAGTCAGACTGGATTTGTCATAGAGCAGTGATGTTAAAACCATCCAGTTTCCATCCTTGAACCCAACATCTGTGTTGTAGACTAGGGAAGAGGGAGTATATGTCATGTATTTTGACATAAGCAGGGTTTTTAACACCATTTCACATGACATTTCCATAAGCTGACCAGGAACTATGATCTCTGTGAAATCATCTTAAGACATACTTGACAGAAAAGAAATGTATTCACACAAGAATTACTAATTCCTTTCCTTTGGATTTCGAGGGTTTTCCAAAAGAGCTCCCTCAGGGCTTGCCTCTGGACCTGATTTTAATATTTTCATTAGTTATTTGGATGACAAAATAAAGACTATATAAATACTCCAGAGGATTTTTTCCAAACTGTGGCTGGGAAATCAGAGTAACAGTATAAAATCAACCAGTTGGTTCAAAAGCAACAAAATGTGTCAATGCAAAGTGGCAAAACAGTGGTCCAGCACAGCTGTTCAAAATAAGGAAAATCTTATTCTGGGGGATATGAACAAGAGTGAAACATCAGAAGCAATGATTCCACTCTAACAAGGAAATTCCAGGTGTGGGTTTGGATGTTGTGCTAGGAGAAGGTAGAAGAATGTCATAGACAAATTGTACAGTGGCTGGAGGAAAACAATGAGAATTATGAGCGGTTCAAAAAAATTGGAGGACTTTCTTTACTTTTTCCAGAAGGGAAAAAAATGTGTGAGAAGATGAAAACTGCTTTCTAAGGCAGAGGAGACTTATAAAAATGATATTGACAATTGTTCTGGGTCCCACAGAAATAATTTGGCAAAGATTGTTCTTACTGGATATCTGGGAAAGAAGAAAACCCCACAAATTAAACCCAGAAGTTTTCTAATTCAAAGCAATTTTTAAAAATTAAAATTTCTAAATTAATTTGTAAGTATTTCTCTCTGGAAGTTGATTAGCTTCTCTCAGGGATGTTGGATCCTGCTCACGGCACCAAGGAGGACTTGAGGTCTTTCTCCATCTCCCTTGCTCCACGACGGTTTCCTCAAGGTGTGCCAACACTTCCATCTTCCCCATGCCTGGCCAGAATGTGAAATATCAATGTAAATCCTGTGTTTGCACTTTAGCAGAGCTTCAAACACTCTGTTGGTGTTAATGAATTATCCAACAACAGCGGGAAGCCAGTGATACCAAACGAAGCACAGAGCTTCCCTGACCAATAACAAAAGCAATCCTTCCTCCTGTGCATTGCAGAGCTCCACCAATTCTCTTCCCTAATGCACCACAAGCAGAATGAAGAGGCTTCTCTTCTGCAGACCTCCCACAGACCGTGTGTGGCTGCTGGGGATGAATGTGGTGCTGAGGTCCTCGCTCCCGAGGGCTCCAAAAATTTGGGAGTGTGCTGGAGGGCAAAGCAGCCATGCAAAAACACACATTGCATGCCAGGGAAACAGTGTGTTCCTCACTTTTCCCTAAAAAGGAATATCTAATTTGTGAATAAAGGAATAATACATGGATAAAGTTTGCCAGAAGTGTTGTTCAAGAGGAGCAGGTGGTGAGGAAAAAGGAGGAGGATGTTCGCAGGCTATATTCCTATCTGGAAGAAATATACTTTCTCTGAACTCTAGGAAGATTATGAAACAATCTCCTGGATGTCTCTGGGTAGTGATAAAGGAAAAGAGAAATCAAACAAAATCAGGAGCAGTCTCATGGCGGAGTCCATTGTACTTCAACTAATGAAAAAAAATTACATAGAGGAACTTGTTTTTTGAAGAAGAAAGCAATTATGTAATGAACAAGTGCTGGTGGACCTGAAGGAAAATGATATGTCAAGGATATTGTGAATTTTAAAGTAAGAAAAAAGAGAGAAGGGGAAAAAAAAAGGAAAATAGTCTAAAAAGACAAGAGGAGGAATTTCAGATTTTGACTGCTATTCAGCAAAGCCTTCGCAGTCTTAGGGAATTTTCTGGTGCTCTGAATGTGTTGCCTTCTTCCTTCTTAGACTAACAACAAGTTCTGAATTATCAGATGGCAAGGAGGGGTTTCTGTGGGCATCTTTTTACTTGTAAAAAACTTTCCTTTTTCCATAAAGGTAGCATGACTGAAGACTGAACTTTTCAGTGTAGATGAGCAGCATGGATTTGAGGGGGGAACCTTACCCAGCCATATTTTAGTGAGGGCAACTGGTCAGTTCAGCTGGTTGGGCAGCATGGAGAGACCCTAGTGCCTATGAATTTGCTGCTATATTTTACCTTGAATATTTAACAAAGGCATGGTACCAAAGGTTTTCAACTTAAAAATCACTTTATGGATCTTTTATGATGCTCATGCCATCCCTGCCCACCAACTACATAATTCCTGTTCCCAGGAGGATGATACAGGGACAAAGAGTCCAATAATGCATATTTGGCAAATTTTTATACTCCTTAAAGGTGAGACCCCTTCGTTCACTGGAGAGATGAGGTGTGAAATCAATGTTCATACTGTCTCTGCACCTCTCTGCTTGGTCGCTGGGGTGGCTGCAGCTACTTCACTTCTCATGTTGCTGAAGAGGTGGATGAGGAAATGATCAGAGAGGGTAGGATGTGGTTAAAGCCTCAGTTTGCTAACTGGGGCTAATGTGAGGGAAGCATATTATGTCTCGCATCCATTAAGGCCTCCAGCAATCACCTCCCATGAAGGCGAAGGAGCTGCAGAGAAGGAATTGTGACTTCCTGAGTCCCAGCAGCTCCTGGAGCTGTTCCTGTTAATATTCAATTATGTGCTGTGCTGGACTTAGAGCAGCTTAGAGCTGAACTACATCTCACTCCAGCCCCGAGGCTCAGCTGCAGCAAACACAGCTGCAGGAGGCTGAGCCACGGAGAGAAACAGCCCCAAAACAGGGTTATCACACCTCCAGCTGCCTGTGCGGAACCAGCGCGTAGGAGGAACTGCTCTGTCCACCCGTGCCCTCTCCTTCTCCCCTCTCCAGGCTGGGAGACTTTGGGGAGCTGCTTATTCTGTGAGCTGTGTCCAGTGTCAGCAGATTCTTTCCCTCCTGTTTTTTATCTTGGATGTGCTGATTGACCACAGAATGCTCTGCATGCTCTTCCTCTGCATCTCACACAGCTCCTGCTGTGGCTCTTCCTTCATCTCATCCCCCCCACCCTGAAGAGTGTCCCATCCTCATTGACCCATCCACCCTCTGATAAGCCCCTACCACTTCCAGATCATGGTATTAACTTGACATTTGCAAAAGGTCACCATATTTGCTCTGCCTGAGCGTTATATTGCTCACTCCTTTGTTGTTCTGCTTTGTAAGCCCTTGAATGCAGAGGTTATCTCCTTGGGTATGACTACACAGGAGAACAAGGCCCCTGGTCTCAGCTGGTGTCTAACAGCTAAACCAGAAATAATAACCTGCTCATCGATGGAGGGGCTGGCTCCAATTTTATCGATTATTCATCAGAGGTCAATTAATCTTAATTTACATGCAAAAACCTCCTTTCCAGAAGACGTCCATAAGCAGGATCTCAACTAATGTCTTCATTTCAAAGACTACCAGCCTCAGATCCCTGCTGTATTTCCAGGAGTCCGTTCGGACCATGTGGTATTGCTGGAGCATATGCCATTTGCTGCAGGAACAAATGTGGGACATAAGGGAGGTGACACACAATACATATTTTGTGCATCCAGTTTATGCAGATGAAGTCCTGTCTTTTTTTAGCCTGGAGTTTGTCACGCTGGAGCTGTTTGTTGCATCAAACTAATTGCAATGGAGATGAGCGCGTATGGTACAGGCAGCGCCAGGGTGTCCCCCCTCCCTTGGCTGCTCCCAGCCAGGTGCACCTGGTGGAGAAAGAACACAAAAATTAATCCTTTGCACTTGGGTGAGAACGGATCTGATTCTGTCCACAATCCGGACCTGACCAGTATTCCCTGAGGAGGAGATGCAGGGCTGGAGATCTTACATCTCCATTAGGCAGCCAGGAGGGCTCCAGCCAAGGTAGAGACTCAGCTCTATCCCTGAGGAGACACCCCAGGCTTGGCTTTTCTCAAACATAAACCAATTCTGAGCCTCAGCTACAGCGAGGCTATGCCAGAAAGGAGGATGGGAGAGTGGGGCTGTCAGATGCAGTAGCCTGAAGCTTGTGGTTGAGGCTGCTCTCCACCTGATGTTGGCATTGCAGAGGAAACACATCTACTGGAAGAGGTGCAGGTGGGGAATCCTGGCCTTTAGTGCCAAGAGCCACGCAGCACCAGACTGAGAGCTGTGCTGCTGGAACAGCCTGACCTCCTCCTTTGCCATGGTTTGCTTTGGGGCTGCCACAAAAGCTAAATCATTCCCCCAAACAATGTACAGCCATTCCCTGGTATCAACTTTTCTGTTGCTTATAGAGGTAGTCCTTAAATTCCTCTACTATTTTGCGTTGAAAACAGCTCAGTCCCTGAGTTAGCCCAGTTCCTCTGCTTCTCCATGACATCCCTTGCCAGCCAGAGAAAACTGTGCTAGGCAGGATAGGGCAGCACTGTGGCTCAGAATCACAGCACAGACATTAATTGCCTCCTACGGGTGGGTTGGTGGCTGGAAGGTGGATGCCAACCCGAAGGCATCAGGGCTGAGTTCTGCTTCAGTTCCTGATCCGAGTCTCTCCCTCCTGCCTGTGTACACCTCACAGGAATATAACTGAGTTTGAAGTATCTGCTTCCTCCCAAATTCATCTGAAATTCATTAACGAGTTCAGAAGCTTTTGGGAGAGGGGGATGGACACGTACCTGCATAGAAAAGCAGCACAGGAGAACCTTTATTTCCTTAGGGAGGCAGCCTAAAGAAATATTAGCATTTATTCTCATCTGTTGCTGAGCTTACGACCCACACAAATAACAGGGAATAGCGAGCGAGCAGCTGGCTGCAGAATGGGAAGAGGGAAAATGACTCAGCAAGCTTGGCACCAATCTGGAGAAAATGCAGGTACATTATAACCTTGCTTGAGCATCAATCTCATCCCTGAAGTGACGTAGAAACAGCAGCCAGTGTAGATATTTGGATTTGACAGAAACATTCCTTCTGATAAATGATTTAGCTCTGCTCTTGCAAGTAGTTATATCCAGGAGCAGAGCAGGTGAGAAGCTGCCTTCCAACATGCCAGCAAAGGAGAGAAAAAGTTCAATGAAAACCTCTCACCACTTTAAAAATACGCTTTTCTTCTTCTGTTATCAGTTGACAAATAGCTGCTGAATTATAGTTTCATGTTTTGTTCATATCATTTTCCCAAGAACAGTATTTCCTGCTACATCACCTTAGAAACTCGATCAACAAACACTCTGCTCTACACGTAAACAAAGCTTTATTTTACCCTATTTTTGACAGCAGCCAGCATTTTAGAAACCAGAACATTTTGGTTTCTCTGGGCTATTTGCCTCAATTTCACAATTTGATTTTGGTTTTGAGGGCCTGTCAGCATTGTTTATATCCAGATCTGTTGGAGTAGTGATGTTTTTGTGTGAGTGGCAAGGAAAATATATCGCTGCAAATTGCTCTCTGGAATCAGACTTTTTTCTCTCGAGAGTCTAAATGAAACTGCACTTTCTAACACATGGGAACTAAAGAGTGAAATGAGTTCGAAAGAGAAGTGAAACAAGAACATTCAATATCAACAACAAAAACTAATCAAAATGAAGCAAAGACAACTTTGACAGTTAAGCAGGACCATCTCCAAAACTCAAGCTCCAATAAAATTCAGGAGTGTTACCTCCAACAGAGCACCTGAAGAACTCTGCAGGACCCTTTAGCCATTTTCTTTTGCAATAACATCAGATCTTTTCCTGACCTCACGACAAAGTCTTTTTTTTTAACTGTGGAAAAACAAGATCAGAGCCCTATAAAGTTTTTTTACTTGGTTTCACAAGATGAACATTTCCCAGGTAGCCGCTGTGAAAAAACAAATTAATCCAACAGCAAACAGGGGATTTTATTTGGCAGTTTTTAAAAACCTGCACAGGAGCCCCAGCTACTGAGCCTCCTGTGAACTGCCACCAGACGAAGACAGAGTCCATCAGTTAGGGATTAATTTTAAGGCAGATATTAAAGCCTATCACATGATGAAGGATTTTCCCATACGTGGACTTCAATGGGATGCTTTAAATCCTGTGTGTGCGCGTGGATACACACGTGTATGTGCACACCAGTGTTTATGCACTGGCAGACACAGCCCCAGGCTTCTTCAGGCCTTTCCAAGGAACATAAATTTGGGAGGGGGGACAGAGAGAGAGAGGAGTCATCTTTAAACATCACATTTTTGAAAGTAAGTTTTTCAAGGAGACAGGCTGAGGCGGAGGGAGCCAAGATCGTAAAGATTTTATAACTAACAACATTTTTTAAGAGGACACAGAATCTCTGCTCTTTTTTAGTGCAAAATCTTGCAATAATTTACAGCAAATTTGGGAAAAAGCTGCCTTTTGACAGAAACGCTTCATTTTCCTTTTCTGCTGGGCTGTAACCTAAAGCGTCTTGGCTCGAGAAAATGAAATAAAGCTGAGCGATGATGCGCTGTCACTGCTGCTGCCGCCACTCTGCCTCCTGCAAATCTCCCAAAATCGTGCACAGCCCTCCAGGTCAGAGCCCGGGAAGGCAGCGGTGCCTTCTCCCTCCAGGCTTAGCCCTGCACCAGACAAACTTACCCGGGGCTTTGTAAAACACGGCCGGGGTTTGCAGCGAGTGGCTCTGCCCGAGGTGCCGCTTCCAAGGGTTGGTGTGGAGAGGAAACTCTTCCCATGACACAGCAGAACAGCAACAGCAGCAGCAGCAGAGTAAAACAGATCGGTTCTGGCAGTACTCCTAAAAGACTCCTTTAAATCCCAGCTCCAGCCTCTTCCTCCTTTAAGGATGATCTGAAGAAGGGAGTACAGAATAAAAAGAGGCTTAGCAAGGCAGGGTAACGAGGCCCGGAGATATGGGAAGCAAGACAAATTGTACTTAGGCTCCAGAGCAGTGGGACAGCCTGGATCAATTGCAGAAAGGAGCCCAGAGAGGAAATTCCCCCAAAATTGGATGGGAAGGAGAGATAAACATAAACAGTGTGTAGGGTGGATGGAGGGAAGACTCTGAGAAGAAGTAGGATGAACTGTTCCTCACTCTGTTAACTCTTTTCAGAAAAAATCTTTAGTATTTTTTACAAAACTCAAAAAAATTTAAAAAGTAAAAAATAATAGTAGGAATATCTGAAAAACTGATTTCTGTTAGACATAGAGCTCATTGCATGGGCGCCTGGAAATAAGCAGGGGACAGAACAGGTGTTTCAAATCCAAAGCACAAATGGGAGAGTGGAGGGAGATGATCCACTGCTGGGCCTGTGCTGGGTGGCCGGGCAGCTCCGGTCCCCTCCCGTGGCTGACAGGCATCAGCAGCCCGGCAGTCTGAAAAAAAGTCGCTTATATGACTCCCGTCAAGAAGATCTGGCGGGACACCGAAGAAATTAAATCCCCAACTAAAAAAAATTTACTGCAACTGTGGGTCATGTTTTTTTTAATCTGCTGAGGGGCTGCTGGAAGCTGTAAAGAAGGAGTGAATGCGGGATTGCTTTTCCTCTTTTAGTTTTTAACAACAAATCTATCCCACTCTCTCAGCCTAGCCCCTAAAGCTTTGCACTTGACCACCAACACGGACATGATGCCACCAGTTCGGGAGCAGAATTTGGGGGCCTCCCACAGAAACCTTCCAGGGGGAAAGCCCCAAGAAGCCCCCTGCGCATTGCCAGCCCGGCGGTGGGACCGTGGAGAGGATGGGCATCAGCCCCCTGATCACAAATCCTGGGGTCTGGTGAAGAGCGGGCAATAAAACCCACTTCAGCACCGCAGGCGGAACAGCAGCCGGTGGAGCGCGGCGCTGCCGCCGGCCGGCCCTGCACCCCCGG